>PVHY01004866.1:0-48317 GCA_004024945.1 Uropsilus gracilis | reverse complement strand
AGAAATGAAAAGATAAAGGTCTTATTTGCAGATGATAGGATCATCTTTGAACACAATTAGGGAGATTATTGAAAAATGTTGCTAAGTCTGATAATTGATGATAGCAATGCACAGAAGCCAGGCACTTCTTTTACTATATGGCAACGAAAAGTAATAGCAATGCACATTCATTTAAAATACCATTTACAATAACATCGAAAATAATATTTTGGTTGTCAAAACACATAGAATCTCTGTATGTAAAACAACAAAACACAATGAAAGAAAAGGTGCTGCTGTTTGAGGAAAACAATTTTCTTTTTTAAAAATATGATCCTTGTTTGATCTCATGAGCAGGGTTTCCAGTGAGCACCAAATGTGACAGACATAAGAGCCCACTCAACTACTAAAGCAAATCTTATTGTTATTATTATTACTTTATCATTGTTGCAGTTCTACTGCAAGTAGAGACTCAAGTTTATTTCTTCTCGTGTTCTCATCTGCCTTACAAATAATCGTGTGTTCTGATAAAATTTTCTAATTCACCTTGCTTATAATCATAGAAAGCATTTTCCTATAATCATGGAAAGCACTAAAAGAATGTATCCTATTTCGATTTTTGGTTAGTTTCATTTCAAAAGGTGGCAACAGCGGGGCGTGATGGCGTGCACCTGAAATCCAAGCACTGGGAGGCAAGAGACCAGGGACTGCTTCAGTCCTAAGGTTCAAGACTACCCTGGGCAATATAGCAAGACCTGGCTCAAAAATAAATAAATAAATAGATGATAGACAGACAAACAGAGAGACAGATACAAATGATGCTCATTAATAAATGTTCTTCCCTAGATTTGTATTGTGTCTGCCAAGGTTGAATTATTTCCATTTGCTGGGTGAAGTGTCTGTACTGACACCATCTAATAAAGGAAGCATCTGGGGTTGATATTCAGTTCTGTGGCCACCAAGGGGCTTAATCTGCACTACACAGTTGAGATTTCTAGTGAATAGTCTTCTGAGTTGGGGGTGGGAGGGCAGGGTGGCAATTGATGGCCCCTTGGGGTTATCAGCCTGTGACTGGCTCCATCCACAGAGAAGGAAGAGGACTGAACTGGTTGTTGCTTATGGGGCAGGAGAGGTATGTCCCAGCTGGAGACCAACAAGATGTCAAGTTCCAATGAGAGATCAAGAGTTAATAATATGATTTTTTTCCTTTTTATTTGGTTTCCCTTTGTTGAAACTATTTTGTTTTGCTACAATAATGTTGACTTTATGACTCTGTAGATGATTTAGTGGTGTATGGTCACATCTCCACAGTTATGTTACCACATCAGACTCACCACCACAAAAGCACCCATCTTTCTCCACCCTAGGTCATCGGGGTATGCCCTCCTCTATAGTCTTCACTCTTCTAGCATCCAACTTCTTGTAGCCTCAATGCTACAGTTAGATTCTAGGGTTGGTTTTGGTTTAGTTTTGTCTGTTCCTTTGTGTTGTTTCTTTATATTCCACATGTGTGAAATCTTTGGTATTTGTCTTTTTCCTCTTGATTTATTTTGCTTAGCTTTATGCCTTCCAAAATAAAAGTTGCGGTTTGTATTATGTATTCTGTGGGATCCAAAATGTTTCTCAAATTGTGCCTGAGAACATGAGAATTTTTAAGCTGCTGTTAGGGAACTGTGTGTAGAATGTCTTAGAAACAGCAGAGATTTGAGGATCCATTTAAGAGATCAGTATGACTATAGATGATGAGGCAGATCAGAGCCCAAGCTACCTGGGTGGGAATTAGAAGCATATATGAATGAAAACAAGTTACCAACATACTTTAGGTGGGAATCAATGGTAAATGAAATATTGGAGCTAAGGGATCTGTAGGGAACATAGGGAACCAGTGAAGCTACATGTTCTTTAAAATAAAATGAAGGTGGAAAGTAACTAATAAGTGTGTGAAGAGATGTCATAATTCTCTTTTGGACTAGAATGTAAACACTTTTTAAAAATTACAACTAAGAACTAACCTTCTTTAAGATCAGGAGCTGTAGAATCCTCTGATCTAATCTTGATTGTATTCTACCATAATGTTGATTTATGGGGGTGGGGAATATAGCATCAGTCACTAGAAGAAAATATTACTATGGCTAAGAATAGTTCCAGGCTCATTGTGAAATTAAGCAAGAAAAGGAAGGGACACTATGTTCTTAAGATGGATATAGCTTCATGGGAAATGGCAAAGATTTGGGAAAGGACATGGAGGAGCAATCCCTTGGGGATGCAAAATAGGATCAATGAAATTCCTTGGTACTACATTTTTAAAACCCCAAGAGGAAAGGGGGATAGACAGATGGTTCTTTACAACTGAAGATGAACTTTTTTTATCATCTCAGAAAGAAAAACCACACTTACCCTTAATTTACCCTCTCTATCTCCATAAATAGACTCATACATGCCTTTTATTAAAGAACATGGCAACATTTGCATTTGTTGTTCTTTAAACATCCTCTTAATATGAAAACACATCAATCTATTTGATGTTGTTTCCTAACTGTTTTGAACCAAACATACAAAAATAACTTAGTTACTAAAGTTATTTTTTCAGTATAGCAAAAGTGTTCATTCCGTAGCTTTATGTGCCTGTGCATAAACATCTATTTCTAAAGCAGAAATAAATAAAAACTTTGCAGTCAGTCAAATGATATATTGAGAAGCCCCCTTATACAAGCTGTGGTGACTGAAAGTACTGCAATATGTAACATTGCCTCCACTGCAGTGTTAACTCCTAAAGAGGATGTGGAACTCAAAAAATCTTTTTTCTGTTCTACCCAGTCTATATAAACAAACTCCATAAGATTATAAAGGAATGAAATCTGAAAGTGAGGACCATATCTTCCTAGAGTAAACAAGGTAAGTTCTATCTATCTATCTATCTATCTATCTATCTATCTATCTATCTATCTATCTATCTATCTATCTATATCTAATCTATCTACCTGTCTATCTGTCTAGAAAGATAGTCAGATAGACAGATAGACAGACATACAGATAGATTTATTGATCATCTATTGTTAACATCTCTATTCATGGATCACTAGATAGCATGTGAATTTTGTTCAGCATGTTTTTTTGCTTAATAATTGCTCTTTGAAATATTTCTGTGAAACCTGTTCACAAAACAATCATGTCATCTTATGCATTCAAAGATTTAGCTGGCTTATTCAAATTTATTAAGTCGCTTAAAAATGCAGACTCAACAATATGCCCCCAATATTTATTGGGCACATATTGCATAAAGCACTTTGAGACAAATTCATCCCATAGATGACACAGTTCTTATTTGACCAAACTTAGTGGAGGGATTTGTAAAAATGGTTAAACTTTAATTATGTGTGCAGAAATAATAATGTAATCAATATCTGGAAAGACTTAGATGTTTAATGCCAGTGGACATAATAATCAGACAGATTTCAGATTCTATGTTGTTCTAAGGCAACTGATGTAATATGTCAATAAATTGAATGTAGGGTGGGGACCTGGCGAGGGGACAATTCTTCCTAAATGTGGTGGTTGGGTGGGCACACATGAGCTCTCTATTTTGATGTGCCCTCCAGTCACTTCCACAGCACTCTCCAGTAGACTCACACTGGCATATGGTAGGCAAAAGCTGCTTTCTGTACTAAATGTTGCCAATACACAAGTTTTCTATTAAATAATAAAAATACTAAATTTGTAGTATGTCTTCTTCAGAAATGCCTGCTAAATTCATATTGTTTCTATTTCCTCAGTTCTATTCTATTACAGATGTTACTTTTATTAATATATTCAAATAGTTATTAGTACATTCTGTATTCCAGGGATTATGTTAGGTCCTGGGGATAATATATACATGAGAACATGGAAGAAGAGGGTAGCTAAAGAAATATCTACCTAGGATGTGACATACTCTCTTGCGGGTTCCCAGAAGACTCGGAAAGCAAGAGAATGACAGTTCTGGAAAGTTCCAGCATCTCTTGTGTTCCCAGACTTTAAAAGCTGAGTTGGATGGAATGGAAAGTCAGAAATGGGGAAGTAAAATCATTCCTAGATATTTAACAGAATAGTCAGTGGTAAAACGAGGACTAGAAAAACTAGTGACTCAATCAATCATGTCAATATAACAAACCCTCCATCCAAGTCAAAAAGGGGGCGCTTCCATTTGGGGAGCCAAAATCAGCCTACAGAGATTCAAATTCCGTTGAGGCAGATACCCCCTTATTCAGAACCTCACTCTCTTGTCTTCATCTAACTGTTAATTCATAGCCTTTGGCATCCTTGATAATAAATTGATCTAGTGAGAAATGCATGTGCATGTGTGTACAGAATTAAACAGATAATTTTCATACTATTTCAAAGAAGTCCAATATAAGTTCATTTCCTTCTACTAAGTACATTTGAAGAAATGCTGAAACAAATTCATTAAACCAACAAAGAAAATCAAGAAAAAAATTGATGACATTTTGCTTTCCTCATTTAGGCAATTTACAGATTGGAAATGACAATCACATGAATAAATGAATTTCATTTTTCAGAGTGGGTACCATTGACAATATATCCTGACACAATTAAAATTTTGATTGGCTTGTTAAAGTTTTACTTTTATAATAATGTCAAAAATAATTAGCAACTAAGAACACTGATTTTCTTCACTCTTCATGCTTACTTGCTATCATTTTTTTTTACTTAAAAGATATCTTGATAATGTTTGCAGTGACATGCAATATTTTTGTATCACTTGTCCCTCTGAGAAAAAAATGCTTCACTCTTCCAGATAGAATTTCTCCAGCTCACTTAAAGAATTTCACCTTCTCAACACCCTTGCATTTAACTTAATGTTTTTCAGATTTCCAAACTCTATTACCACAATGCTAAACAAATAACTATAGTTCAAGGGTCAGAGAAAGGGACCCATTAGGTGAAAGGTTGAATAACTTGAAAGAAAAGTATTACAGCTTTAAGAAAGAGGTTTAGCAGGTTTAAGGCATTTTGCCTGCTGGCAATAGTTAATGCTTTCATATCTTGGCTCTTCACCACTAAGGTGTTAACTTTTTAGCTGCTGGGGATTTGAGCTTTATCCCTGTTTTCTCCTTCCATTTACTTATTAAGTTAGAGGAAACTTTTCTTCATGGCCAAAACAATATTTCAAGTTTTATGAATAAGCTTGCCTTAGGGGAAAGCCAAGTTAAATTTGTAGCCTAAATTTGTTCTCATATTTATAACCAAATTAATTCTGTAAACATGATTCTTAAGAAGCACATTGAATCATTCAGGTTAAAACAGATGTTACTCGTCTGTATAAAAAACTCAAATATGATTCTTTATATATCTATATACTCAAAAGAAGAATGCACAGGACCAGACGTATACCAGGCAGACTAGACTAAAGGCATATTTAAAGGGTTTTGCTCTATCATATTTAAGTTCTTCCTTTCTTCTTGTTTCCTCCCTTGAGGTTTTGGCAAAGAAGAGAATGAAAATTTTGCTGAACCTGTTTTTAATGACTAACTGGCCTACCCATGACTTGGAATGAAAAATAACTAGATAGTAAGTTGTAAGAAAGCCCCAGACTAAACAGAAAAATGAAGAGCAAAGAGATTCTTGCAAAGATGGGTAGAGAGATATCAGACACTATCAAGTTCATTCTCCCATTGTTCTCACTCTGGTCCATTCATTCAGCAACTATTAAAGGAGGTTCCAAGAGATAAGACACAAAATGGCACTCACTAATAAAACAATTCTTGGAAACTACATGGATATAAGGAGGGGATTTATTTCAAATGGTGAAATGGAACTGGACCCTGAGGTTCAAAAAACGTTACTCTTTCAAGTTGAGTAAAATTGAGCTATGAAGAGTGTTTTATCAACAATATCAAGGTTTTATCCAGGATTATGCATAGGATTGTCCAGATTCCACTGTGACTTGTATTCTATACTCAGTGGAGATTTATATTGTACTCAATGTAGGTTTGGATACCAGATGTTATGTGTCCGTACTAGCTTCTGCTTATGGTTAGAACAATAACAGCTAGTATTCATTCCCCAGCCTCAGGATAATTGGTATATCTATGACTAAGTTCCATACTAAGCCATTTCCACTCTATGCATTTCATATTTCAGTGTAATAAAATGTTGAAAGTTTTCTCTCTACTCTAGAGGTTGACTTTTCTTTTGAGTGATCCAAGAGTTATAGGGTAATGAGGGTAGAATCCATTTTGTCCATCTAGAAGATATTTTTACTTGTAAGAACTTTCTGACTTAAACTCTGCATATCTATTCTAAGCCCATTCTCCTACCCTATTATTCATACGCTTAACCATGTTTTCTTCCCCATTATTAAGTCCCTTATAAGTATATGAGCTGGTATCAAGCAGAAAATATCTTATTAGTAGTTAGGTCTCTGGATCGTAGTATAGCTGAGCAAAGAATGGTCAATACTTTTAAAAGAATACCCCCAGAGGGGACAGACCACCATTTCTTACTGACTTGACCATCTGCAGTAACTTGGAATGGGAACTGCTCTTATGAATATCTAGGCAACAGACATAAATCATGAGTTATTGATCAAACTGGTCAAGTTAAAGTACAGGTTCTCACTCACGAAGTTTTCTTGAATGTGTCAGTCCCCAGTAGATCACACTCAACTTGTGTTGGGCTGAAATTTGCAGATTGTGACCTCAGTCAGAATACTTGTATGTAAAAAACATTGGGGAAACCCAAGATCAGACTACAACAAGGCAAGGCAGGGAATAAAGAATGTAACTTTTCACTTACAAAATCCACACACAGAAGTCAGTTGCTCTCATATACAGAAAAAGTCAAGCAGAAGAAGAAGAAATTAAAAAAAAAAAATCACCCATTTACCATTGCAACAACAACAAAAAAAATTAAGTACCTGGGAATAAACCTAACAAAACACATGAAAGAACTATACAAAGAAAACTTTAAAACACTGCTAAAAAAAGATTGAAGAAGACATAAGGAAATGAAAAGACATTCCCTGCTCATGGATTGAAAGAATTAATATCTTCAAAATGATGATATTAACAAAAGCAATCTACAAATTCAATGCAATCCCTATAAAAAAATTCCAATGACACTCTTTAAAGAGACAGAAAAAAAATTCTTATGGAATAACAAAAGCTTTCAAATATCAAAAAAACTTCCTGACCAAAAAAAGAGAGAATGGAAATATTGCTATTCTAGACTTCAAATTATACTACAAAGTCATAGTAATTAAAACTACATGATATTGATACAAAAACAGACAATCAGACCAATGGAACAGAATTGAGTGTCCTGAAATAAAGCCACACATATATAGTCACCTAATCTTTGACAAAGGAGTGAAAAACTTCATTGGAACAAGGACAGCATCTTCTATAAATGGTGCTGGGAAAACTGGACCAAGATACGTAAAAAAAAATGAACTAAGATAACTCCCTCACATCATGTACAAAAACCAACTCAAAATGGGTAAAATACCTGGATGTGAGACCTAAAACCATGAAATACATAGAGGAAAACTTGGGCAAAACCCTCCATGAATTACAATTCAGAAATCCCTTTGTGGTATCATCTACAGAAGGCAAAAGAATGAAGGAAAACATAAACAGATGGAACTACATCAAACTAAAAAACTTCTGTACAGCAAACGAGACAACAGGCAAAACAAAAAGAAAACCCAACTGAGTGGGAGAAAATTTTCACCCTCCACAAAAGTGATAAAGGTTTGATAACAAAGATTCACAAAAAACTCACACAACCATACAACTTAGTAAAACAAAATAAGAAACCCAATCAAAAAATGGAAAGAACTAAAAAGATACTTTCCAAAAAGGAAATACAAATGGCCAACAGGCACATGAAAAAAACGCTGAACATCACTATCTATCAGGGAAATGCAAATCAAAAGCACAATGAGATACTACCTTATACCAGTAAGAATGGCCCACATCAAAAAAACGAGCAACAAGTGCTAATGTTGATGTGAAGATAAAAGAACACTCTTACACTGCTGCTGGGAATGTAAACTAGTCCAGCCACTATGGAAAGCATTGTGGAGGAACTCAAACTAATGAAAATGGAACTACCATTTGACCCAGCAATCACTCTTCTGGGTATCTACCCAAAGGAGACCTCAGTACTTATACAAAGGGACACTTATACTCAAATGTTTATTGCAGCACTATTTATAATTGCAAGGACATGGCATCAACCCAAATATCTCAAAACAGACGAATGCATGAAAAAGATGTGGTATATGTACACAATGGAATATTACTCATCAGTTAAAAATGATAAATTTAGTAAATTTGAGATAACATGAATGAACCTAGAAGAAATCATATTAGCAGAAACAAGTCAGAAAGAAAAAGACAGAAACCAAATGGTTTCACTAATATATGGGACTTAAGAAAAACAAACAAAAGGCCAGGAGGAAAAGTCAAAACAAGCTAACAACCAAATTAAAGTACGCTACTGGAGGTGGGGAGATGGGTGGGAGTGGTCAGGGAGGGTAGGTGAAGGTGAACTCTGGGGAATACAAAGATATGAAATGTGTGTGTATAATTTTCTAATCAAGAAAATGCTAATATATATATATATAGAGAGAGAGAGAATGTGGCTTTTCCAGCAGTGTCTCTTTACAGTGGCCAGAGCCCTATTACCAGGGTTCTTTCCATATGCATTGTCCATTAGTCCCCAAGAATCATGACCAGTGCTTTAGCCTCCTCAGCTAAAAAGGAAGAAGTAGCTCTCTAAGTTCATATACAGCCCTTGTACTTACTGCACATGGCTGTCCTGGAAAAGACATTGTAATATAATCTGCCTTGTCCATTGAAGCCATGCTATACAGGGGGTTCTGTGTCTGTCCAAGAGCCTGCTGCCTGATGGTTTACAGAAATGACAGCATACACCACATGAAATTAAGTGGGTAGCCTGCCTGCATACTGTAAGATACAGAGTTTTCCCAGGTGTGTGGAAGACATGTCAGCTGGGAGCAGAATAATAAATCTTTTAAATTTTACCAGATTTTCTTTAAGAAAGTTACTGAGAAGAGTAAGGGGGAGGGAGAATTTGAATGAAAGATTCAAAGGAGTCATTGACAGAGAGGATACACAAGGCAAGCAGGGCCAAAAGCAAGTCCCCACGCAGACAGCTAAGGACATGATGGGAACAGGCTTGCTGGAAGAACCACTCAGAAGAGCCACCGGGCTAGATGAGGTTGCAGGCAGAGCACCACGTGTCACCACCAAGCTGAAGCCATGCGTGAAATCGAACACATCTCCCAGGAGCAAGAGATTTCACTTTCCAAACTCTCAAGGTAAGAGCAAGAGCCAAGAACCAGTGAGAAAAAGAAGGAAGAGGAGAGGGAAAAGGGTGGGAGGAAAGGGGGGGGGTGAGAGTGAGGAAGGGGAAGGGGAGAAGGAGAGGGAGAGGGAGAGGGAGAGGGAGACCAAATTGACTGCTTCCCAGCAGAGTTTCTTTGCAAGAGTTTCAAAAAGAATACGTAAATGAAGTGTGGGCAGAGGCAAGAGATTTCATACACATTCCTAAGAAGCTGTGTGTACTTAGTCTAGAGTATTAAGTCTAACAGAGTAAAGCAAGACAGAAATGACTTTAGATTTATATTTATCATTAAACAAAACTAAAAAAAAATCAAGTCAGAAAACAATGGAGAGAGATAGAGATGAGAGAATCTTTATTCCCTTATTTTTTCTTCTTTAATTTTTAAAGTTGTTTTATATATGTTTTATTAAAAGTACATTGACTTACAATACTGTATGACATTCATAAACATAAGCTTCCACATCTTCACATATATGTTAGTGTACCACAAAAGAGACAGAGTGCAAGTCAGAAAGATAGACCTAAAATCTAGATGACATTTCTTATAATGTTCAATTTCATCAGGAACCAGAAAAGCCAGTAATATTGAAGAATCTTTCTTGAAAACAGATCAATATTTGTCAAAATTCAAGATAGATTATTTTCCCAGTTAAGAAGTAGAATCACATGGTCTAAATTTTTAAAGGAGAGAATATTCTAAAAGAAAGATGAATGTCATGATTTTACATTCTTGAAGTTTTCAAAATTTTCACTTTGGATTTAAGCCATTTATACACATGCATGCCTGTGAGAATCTTCTCTCACTCCTTTCTTCCTCAGCTTGTAAGAGGAAGCAAAGATCCCTACAGGAACACAGCTTGGTTTTTGAACACAGAGGACCCGGATGGAGGATGACAGTTCTCCCAACACCAAGAGATAAAGTGTAGATGGTTCTGGTAAAGCTATGAAGGCTCTACTCTCCCTGGAAGGCATGCTCCTCCACCCCTGGAGATTGGGTGCGCACCCTGACTGACTGCCCTAGAGGACCATGGGAGGCTGGATGTGATGCTGTGCTGCATCTGGACAAGAGACAGCTCTTGGGGACACTCATCATCCTCTTTCCCCTTCGGGATTCACCTCAGCAGCCACACACTACAGAACTACAGCCATGAAATGGATAGAAGCTGAGCCTCTTCTTGGAAAACACCACCTTGGGTAAATTCCTCTTGGAATTCATGTGATTGAGACAAAGTGAGTTGTATAAAGCCAGTAAGAAGAGCAAAAATTATTTGCAGCAGCCATCTTCACCTTCACTGAGGACTTATGATCCTGTGCTCTTTACCCTTTCCCAGGTATAAGCCCCCAAAGAGCTGGTGGCACCCCAGTCAAAAGCTTTATCAATTGCTCATGGTGATGTCTGATCTCTGTCAGGTGGGTGCCTCATGAAGGGCAATAACTTTTCATGTCCCTGTTCTATTCCAACCATCTTCATCACCCTCCCAATATCCTCTTGGTCATCATTTTAAGATCAGTGAAGCAAGATGATGAAAGACTGAGGGTTGGGCTTTTCAGCCTCTAAGACCCAGGAATCATGTGGTCCTGTGAAGAATAGCTGTGAAAATCTGCTCATGGTGCAAACTGCGTGAACAAATGCAAGCACATAGATAGAAGCAAGAGGAAGTTTCTCTTCCCTCATGGCAGCGTCTTAATCTTCAGATCCTGGCAATCTCTCTTTGCCTTTTTCTCCTTGAAATCTCTCTCCTGTGAAAGCATCAATCCCTTTAAAGCTAGATAGCATACTGGAGACCGTTCACTGCTGGATCACTCCATCAGCTCCTCGGTGCCATTTAGAGGCCTACAATTCACCGTGGTATTTCCAGTTTTATAGCTAGACAAATAATTTTGTTTCTCTATACAAAAATTTCATGGGGGGGGGGTGGTTATCTATAATTCAGATATAACCTAGTAGCAATCTGTTAGAGCAGGGTGAGGCACAGAAGAAATTTTAAAGTCAATGTGTTTCTATTAAATCACCCAAACGGCAAAAGAAACAATGTGAGTCAGGATTTATCTAGCTTACACACCTGGGGTTGGTTCCAAGGCAACCCAGTTTCCAGCAGTCTGTATAGACCTGGCTCAATGCAAAGTTCTGGAAATTTCCACAGGTGGCAGTCTTCCTCAGGGCATCTGGGCAAGTCCCCTGGCACACTTCTCCCACATGAATTGTGACAGCAAAGGATGGTGAATATCCAACCACATAGTCATCACTAAATGGAATGAATGAATAAAGTTGTTAGCTGAAACTTGGGTCTTAGGCAATGTACATATTCCTACCCCAAGCTGATGTTTTTTTCCTAGTTGTGATGATGAGCAAGGCAGAGTTGAAATGAGGAATGAGATTCCGAGACATGAAAGGATCGAAAAAGAGTTGTCAGAGCAGGCCTCCCTCCCGCAGCTGAGAAGCCTCCAGGGAGCAGTGGTTCCCCAGAGAGGTTCCCTGTCATGCACCGATGGGAAAAGTGTCTGGTTTCTCCCCAACAATCTGGAAAATGTATGATCTGTCCTCAGAGATCACTAGAGAGAGCTAGATGGATCTCTAAGGCTTGCACTACATAAAAAACGATTCAATGTCTAATAATAGAGGAAAAAGTAAATGCACAAGAAAGATTTAGGTTGTGGTTTCATTTGAAAAAGACAAGCAAGGTTTTCATCAAATTCTCATCTGAATGCATTAAGCAAACAAGATTACTAAAATATTTATTTTTCCTCTGCTTTCTTAACAACCTGACTAAACTGCTAGCATTAATTGAACACATACTAAGTGTCAGTTATTGCACTGAAAACATGCAAATCATTATTTTACTCTCAGTCATTCAAATCAACAAGATATATTGAGCACCTACTATGGAGGAGGGAAATGAAAGAAAATGCAATAAAGATGCTTTTCAACTCCTACAAAGTTCCTCAGGACAATTGGGGAGTTAAGATCTGTAAGCACACACCTAGAAAAAGCTACAAACACATGTTATAACATGATGATGATTGGTAGGTCATGATAGGAAAGATCTGGAAGGATGTTGATGCTGAGTAGCACCCACATTTGAGAACTTTGAAAGAAGATGGGTCCAACTGGGAAGCATATGGTGGGAAAGTGAGCTCTCCACAAAGCCTGCAGTTACCTGAAAGGTGAGAACACGAGAACCTGAGTTGGTCTTGAAGATGTTGGGGTTCACATACATTGATCCACATCAACAAACCCGAAACCCAAATTCTAACTTCTCATGTTTTCCCCATTTTTCCACACCCCAAACAAGCTCACCATATTTAAAGTATTTATTTTCAGGGATATGTTGACTAATTTTGATCAAAAAATAAGAATTTTTTTTAATTTTGCATTTGTCTTTTTATAAGGATAAAACTAATAAAATCATCATCTGCTTTCTCTAGTTTTAGCTGAGTAAATTCAGATACTTATCTGGAAATCTTGGATTTAAAAATGTACATGGAATTTTTTGGATTTGTTTGTTTGCTTTTAACGGCCAAATACTTTAGTCTCCAGTAAAAGTCTGTGTTTAGTGAATCAGCTTACGTTGGTGTTTTGTGGTTTATTTTGTTGTTGTTTTGTTTTTTCTGTTGTGTTTGTTTTTTTTTTTTTTTTCATCTTTATGTTTCTGTGAGCTGGGGCGGCGTCGAGATTCCTGACATAATTAGCACACAGGTGAGTGCTGAGTAAATACTTTGCATATATGTGACTGAATTCCTAATTCGTTGCATGAAAACACTCTTACCTTGTAGGATAATTATTACAATTTTGCCATAAGAATAACTACCGCCAAGCCGCATGCACACCCTGGGGAATCCATATGCATCATACTTTCATGAAATTTGCACACAATACAGGTCAGGTGGTTAATAAAGCCATAAACTCTACCACATCTGAAGCACTAAACATCTCGCATTCCATTGGCCTCAGCGGTTTAGAGAGCGGAAGATGTTTATTGCCAGAAGCTACCCTACTCGCCTTCCGAAGACCATTCCTAGCCAGCTCTTTGTAAATAAACATATAACCTTTGCAAAGGTAATTTAAGGCTGTGCCTTAAAGAAGATGCAAGGAGTGCAGGGAGAGGGAGAAGGAGCGAGAAGATAAAAAATCTCATGAATAAAGTGGAAGGCTGCAGGCTAAGGTGGTTATTAAGTCCCAAGCTGTTTTTCCTTCACTTTTACTCACCACCGAAATAAAAACAATTATTGCTATGATGCTCTAAAATTAGAACACATTTGTCGTTTTTAAAGGCAGCCACAGCTAAACTTGAGCTTGGCTGTAAAAAGTGGAGACAGGAGAAACTGGGGTGCCTGGGCCCTACCCTTCCACGCGAGGCATCAGCCTGGAAGGAGACAGAACGCTCCAATCTCGGTTTACACGGAAGGGCCTGGGTGAAACAGCCTCATAAAGGGAACGTGAGAAGTCCTTCTGCA
Organism: Uropsilus gracilis; assembly: GCA_004024945.1. Classification (NCBI taxonomy): domain Eukaryota; kingdom Metazoa; phylum Chordata; class Mammalia; order Eulipotyphla; family Talpidae; genus Uropsilus; species Uropsilus gracilis. Next base: position 34,511 of record PVHY01004866.1, on the reverse strand, counting down.
AAGTGTCCAGGGACGAATGCTCAGAGATTATCTCCTTTGCGGGGACTGGCTAAGCCTCACCTCAAAGGCAACTTGTTCTTCCAGATGGCCAACTTTCGTGGAATGTGTTGGGGTGTTCGAGAAAGCCAAGGCTATTAAACACGTTTCTTCTTGGTCCTCTACGACAGCTGCGGCGAGGATGCTTTGCCAAAATCAAAAGTCTCTGCATCTCTTTGGTTAAGAGGAAAAAGTTCAAATGCATGGCTCTGCTTAGATTCTCAAAGCCAATGAACAAATGAGGCCTTTTATTCAGAAAATGCAAGTGTTTCCACCTCCCCCAGTCCACATTTTCTTCGACTTATTTAGATATCTCAGCCAAAGAATGTTTGGCCAGTTCCCTTAATTACTAAGATAATTGCCTTAATTCTCTCTTCACTTTGCTAATGTAGCTCTGACTTTGAATCTTCAGTTTTATCCATTAGATCATTGTAATTGGAAAGAAAACTGGGTTATGACCCAGTGAATCCTAGCTCTTTTAAGCAATATTGTGAAAAGTGGAAATATGGAGAGAGAAAAGTAGATACATGCATAGGTTCTGTACACATATACGCATGTATTTACACATGCATATGCATACAGGTCTTCATATAGTAAAAGTATATAAGTTATGTAAATACGTACAAAGTATATAATAATATTATATATACAATTATGTATGTGAAGGAACAACAGATTTCCAAGAAACATTCATGGATTCCCAAGCACAAATTTTGAGATGACTTAAGTGAAGAAATTACTTTTGTCATGTAAATATTTGATTGCAATTAGAAATAATCTATGTGTTCCTATCTGTAGGGTGGGTCAGGCTTTTTCTTCCATTGGCCTGTATACCCAGCACTTGGGGTAACTGAAACTTCCTTATGATTGTATCACCCAGTGGGTGTGCACATGTGTAAGTGTGCACACCTAGGTCCAGATAAGGGTGCACAGAAAGCATGGGAGAGAGAGAAAGAGGCCAGAAAAGAGCATGAAGATTTTCCTGGGCAACTGTGGTGTTTGCTGCTTCCTGGCCTGGTTTGATCTGCCTGGTGTGTTCGAATAATTACTGGAAACAACAAAGAACCTATGCAACTTGGTGCCCCTGATGCTTGTATTGCAGTTGGCATCACAAACAGGATGCTTCCCCTACAACTGACAACAAAGATTGGATGGTTACCGAGCACTATAAAATGTACAATTTTTTTAAAAAGAACACAAGAGTTAAGGCTGCGGGGAGCTGGCTCTGAGCATGGCAGCCTGATTCTATGCCTTCCCTGTGTTTGGCACACGTCAGTGACTCCTCCACCCATATCTGTGAGATTCATTCCCTCTTCTGCCTTCTGTCATCATGACATCGGGATGGGCTTCTGCCCAGGATGGGAGTCAGGGTGGTCTCTATCCCCCCAACCCATCAGCCTCCCCTGGTTTCCACGATAAAGTTGCAAGCTGCTGACTTTAAGTGAGGAGCCTGTGGCCATTCTTCCAGAAGAGCTGACTTTTGTTTTAATGCCACTGTAAAATGTCTAGAGATGCTTAGCTACAAGGCACCATAAAAGTTTAGGTATTATTGTTAAAAGGACGCGGCAAAGCTACCCAGGGCAAGGGTTCAGCTAAGTGCAAAAGTACAGAGACCGAAAAAGTAGGAGAGTCCAGAAGGGTTTTTATAGCCAATGTTGTTCTCTTGATTTTGATTTTCAGGTCTTTCTATGATTTTACTTTCAATGATTTTACAGGATAAATCTACTTGAGTTACTACAAATAGGATGTTGCATTGGTTTGTCTTTGTTCCAGGGAACTTTGTAGTTTGGCTAAACTGAAAAGCAGAAAGCATTCATCATCCTCAAAATAATCAGAAAGCACAACAGAGAAAACATCTTTGTCTTACTGTTGAATCTTTAACCTTCTAGATTTGCTTCGGTCCCTGAAATGCTGGTTTGACGATTGCAGATTCTCCCTTTATCATATTTTTTAAGTAAATGCATGATGTTTCCATAACCATTTTCTGGATAATTCAAAATCAAGACCTTCTGATAATTAAAAGTTTTTCCTGGATTTTCAGTATCACACCATCAACAGTCACTTGCAGAGCATCTTTGACTGTAGGCACTGGATTGAACTCTGGGAACCAAATGAGTGACATTGGTCATGACACCTGCCCTAGACATAGAATTCATTCAAATCAAGATGGGAGGACACACCTTCATCAAGTTAGAACACAGAATATTAGAACATCCAAACTAAAGCAGTTGGTAGAAAGAAGGATTCAGGGCTATAAGGGTCTAAAATAAGATCCATGACCTAGCCAAAAAAATATATATTCTCTTCAGCAATAAGAAGAGCTAAAACTCACTGAATACTCATGATAAATGAGAATAGTGTTCATTGTATTTTTTCTTCAGTTCTTTGAAACAAATAATATCTAATCCTACTTTCTAGATGAGAAGACTGAGGCAAAGGTTCTCAGTATCAGCTCTGAAAGTCAAGTAGATGAAACCAAGATGCCTACTTAAGTTGTGTTACCAAGTGTACCTGAAATACAAAAATATCTGCATCTTCTTATTTTAATTAAATCATTGCTATTGAGATGACATTGATTTACTACACTGTATATGACCCAGGGATATTGGTTCTCACCCGTTCAGATGTGTGTTATCATACAATGTTCACCAACAAAGCACCCAAAATCCTCTGCCATATTTCATCAGGCTCCTTTCTTTCTTTGCTCTACAACCCTCATAATCCCCCCTCTGGTAGTCTCACATTTGTAGTGAGAATTCTAAATTTGTTTTGATTTTTTTCTCTATTCCTTTGCTTTGTTTCTCTGTATTCCAACACAGGATTGAAATCACTTGTTTTTCTACTTCTGATTTATTTAACTTAATATAATCCCCTCCAGTCTACCCACAGGACTATCACAAACAGTCAAAACTTCATCTTTTGTTCTAGCTGCATAGTATTCCGTTGCGTATATACATCACGGCTTCTTTATCAGCTGAGTAGTTAACCTATTTCCATAGCTAGACTATCGTGAAAAACACTGCAATGAACAGAGCAGTGCAAATGTCCTTTCAAATTAGTGATTTTACTTTCCTCAGGTTGATACCTATGAGTGAAATTCCTGGATCATGTCGTAGCTGTAATTTAGCATTTTAAGACGCCATCAAGCTTTTTTTCCCCAGAGGGGCCACACTAGTCTGCATTCCCATCATCAGTGTAGTGTTTTCAAAATTATTTGTATTTTTCACAACTTGTGCCATGTTGACCATTTTGTAGGGCAGCTTCCACCTGATAATTTGGTTTTCCAGGATACTTACATTTATATTAAAAAAATTTTTTCTACACAATGCTTAGTGGGTTTTTTTCAGCCATGGGGAAAAGAATAGAGAATAGAAAACTGCTTTTTAATGTTTTGACCAAAGAGTGAACCATATCATTTCCCCTTCTATTTCTTTGGTCAAAGCCAATCACACAGTCATAGCAATTTTGCATTAATCCTTTTGAGCATTCAGAGAAGGGAGGACTACCAATACCAGTAAGCGTAGCATCATTTCACTGTAGATCAAGTACAGAAGGGATGAACCATCTAGACATGGGTGTTATAGTGTCCAAATAATTGGGTGGATGGAGCCTTGAGAGGGTTGTAATGCATGGTTGGAGATAAGTTTGGAGCATCACATGAGAGAAAGATCATTCAAGTCCTTGTCATTTACCATATTCAGAATGCAAATAACCATAGCATATTAGGTCTCATGCATTCACTTTACTCAATGTAGTATGACATCAGCCCACATTTGATTACATCTGGGAAACTATCAACTCTAAGTCAAAAATTTTGCTTCAGTATTACCTCAAAAGAAAAGAAAAAATGGAAAATCCACTAACAATGAAATGATGACAAAATACCTTATTATCATGTAGAATATTTGCCTTATACATACTCTATACTATCAAGAAACCATTTTTAGTTCTAAGTACTACCAGTTTCTATCATCTGTTCTTCTGTATATCTGTCACTATAGATGTAAAGTAGATGAGTAGAGCAGTGCTTAATAATACTTCCTTATGTATTAGCAATGTTTATTCAATCCTGGCATAAACCAGATATTGAATTAAGCACAAAATATTAACTCATTTAATTTTCATACCATACCTGGGTAGGTGTTTTTTTTCTTTTTAATCTCCATATTACAGATGGGGAAAAATTATTCTGCGTCTTGTTTAAATCATGAATTTTATTGCAAAATTGTGATCTGGACCCTAACACATCTAGCTTGTGAACATCACAATGCATGGTTAAGAATAATATCTGGCAAAGCAAGTGAGTGACCATTCTGGGCTGTGAGTGATCTTATTCTAACTGGCAGAACTGGGCATGTTCTTCAGCTCTGTACTTACATGGAATCATTTCGCATCTGCATTTTAAACATTTCCCAAATTAAAAGGATAAAATATGGTTGCTTCCTTTCAGTTTGGGTAGTTGCAATGGTGGTACAAAGCTGAAGAACCTGAAATACCTCTTTTATTGCTATGGAGATGAACTTGATCTAAACCCCAAGGACAGATGTACTCCCCAGAAGCCAGCCATCTTCAGAACAGGGTGCATAAAGCAGTGGCCCAGGTGTGGGTCTTCTCTAAGTCTCTCGGTCATTTATGTTTAGCTTACCTGTTTCTCACTCCCCAGCAAACTGCCCTTTTCCTGAATGCATGTCCTTTTGCCTAGGTCTAGGTCAAGTGCATCTCTTATCACGCCACAATTCCAATGGACCATTGCCAGTGCTAGACATATACGTTCCCATTCTTCAGTAAGTCTGTTTCTCTGATTAAATCCTGATGACAAGATATATTGCCCATTAAGAAAAACCTCACTAGAGGTGAAAAAACATAGTTGTTTTTTTTTTTTTACTTTTATTTCAGACTCCACATGAACCTGATGAGTTCAATCTCAAACCGAAACTGAGACTTTTAAGCTCAAATTCCATTTCCTTTTAGCCTAAATCTGACATCCTTGTGCAAATAACATAGGGTTTAAAAATTCTTTTAAAAAACATTCATTGGGTTTTTTGGACACCAGAAAAATGTTTTATTAAAAAAATAGTTTAATGAGTAAAGTTTAAATGAATCAGAAACATATGGGTCAAATTTTCCTTAATAATACTTGGGCTTAAAAATTAAAGGAAAAGTACTAGGAAAAAACTTTCTCTGGTTGTGTTGAAGTAAGAACATTTGAAAAGCAATTGGCGACACTGGTCAAATCTTGAGTATGGTCAGTTTTGCCTTCAAAGTCTGGAAACCACCAGGGAAGACATAGAAGATCTTAATTAAGGACTTTGGAGAAATAAATGCTTCTTTTTCCTTTCAGAACTTGAATTCTTATGTGTGCACACACAATTATTTCATCCTGCTAGAACCGGATAGAGACATATTCGAAAACGTCCCGACGTGGCTTCTCATGGTATATTAAAAGCATACTAGAGAGACTCAAAATTCGGAGGTTTAACCCCAGGGAGAGAAAATTATGGTTCTCTCCATTTATCCAAGAACCCTGCAGCTGGAAAGACTGCACTCTGTTAGTAATTACAATGAACAGATGAGGGATTTTTTAATTTTTTTTTTGACCTGCAGTTAAACAAAATTTGCTTGTTTTATTTTTGGTTAAAAAATGATGAGGCAGCACCAACCCCAGTTTCACCCCAGAGCTGTTGATTTTTCCCCCTCCTTCCTAATTTGTTTCAGACTAGGAGTGCAGAGTCCTGTTTGAGTGGGAAACATTTGCTGCCAAGACCTTCAGGGGTTTTATCTGCAGTTTATTTTGTTAACTACAAGTTTAAGATTGTTGTGAGTTGAGTTTTTTTCTTGCCCTCCAACTTTGCAACAGGAAAGTTCATCTTCTGCTTTTAGAAAACAAGTTTCAAGCAAAAGCAAGGGAAGGATGAGTTGGAGGAGCCTGAAAGACAACAAAAGATGAAAACCAATGCTTGTTAGAAAGAGACATCATAAAACATACAAACGAACTCACTGTCTTAAAGCTTTACAGTGTAGTCCACACTTCACTCCCACCCTTCCCCTATAATTCAAATTTAACACTCATAAAACAGAGGAACTAAAGATAATTGGCTAGAATCAAGCATTACATAGCAGACATTTCATAAGCTGACCCAGCGAAACAACTGCAACTCAATGCATTTTAGCTTATGAGCTCAGAACAAAAAACAATGGTTCATGAGGTGGAAAAAATGTGCTAGGACACCCATTGCCCTGGCTGGTATTTATAATGTTTTGGCAAAATTTCCTAACAAATTCTAAAATAATGTGAAAGTGGCCTGTTTCCGGTTTCTACCAAGCACCGTGCCCATCTTGAGGATGTTGTGGCTAGGGCCCGTGGCCAAGGATTCCGGCTGGCAACAGGAGCAGAGCTCACGTTCCTACAGTGCTTTTTTAGTTTATGCTTTCAGGAACATTTACCTACATCCTTCCACTCAACCATCATCACAAGGCCAGCAGACTAGGCTGATTTTACTTTCCTGATGACAAAGAAAGACGTTTTGATAAGGGTTGAAGGACACGGTTAATAAGAATTTACTGTAGAGTTGATTTGTTTACTTTCATTAAGGTAAGATTAACTTGCAATGTTGTGTTTTAGAAATATAGCATCTACCACTTCAGGTGTTTTGACACCCTTAGTCCACCACCATAGTGCACCTTGCTCACCTTCCCTCCTCCCCCTCCCCCTCCCCTTTTCCTCCTTACCCTAATCCCACACCCCCACCTCCACTCTGGGCACTTCAGTTCTATAAGTCATATTTCTAGAATTCTTAATTTGGCTTTGTCTGACCCTTTAGTTTTCCCTATTATATAAATCATTTACCCCCTATTGTAGAAATTTATACCCACTTTTCTGATGGTTACACTAAATTTAAGTGTGGAATAACTACACTGAGTCCTCTTTTTCACTCCTTTCCCCCCCTCTTTGTGTGAATCCCACTGCCCCTCTGACAATCACACAGGATCTGCCTCTCCCCCTCCAGAGGACAGATCATGGAAGAAGGTTTGGGGGCAGAAGGGGAGGTAGCAAATTTTCAACCGAGGCTCACTGCTGTTGCGAGAAATTATGTCATCAATTCACCGATTCATATTTGTTTTAAAACAAAAGCAAATCATCATGCTTTATCCATTGAGTGGATGACCACATTTCTCAAAGGAGTGCATTGTATTGGAAAGAATAAACCCTTGTGACAAGAACAACCTGAGTTAATATCTTGTTTCTATCACTTAAGAGTGATGTGGCTTTGGACCATGCTGTTTCACATCCCTGAAGTTCAGCGTCTGCTTCCATAAAACCATTCATTTCCTTTTCAAGGATTCTTGTGGGGATTAAGGTGGACAGTATATATAATGTGGACACAGCCCTTTTCTCCATCCACTTCCCAATATTTTAACCAGTTCTTCAGCTTTGGTACCTCAGACGTTGTCCTGACTGCAGTTGTTTTCTGTAACTACCCTGTGACCAAATTAATTACGGGGCAATTTGCATGGAATAAAATGGTGCAGAAGTGGATAAAGCTGTATGAGTTTTTTCTACAGGAGAACAGCCTGCCTTGTGGTATGTTGTGGTGACGGTGGAGTGGAATGGGAAGAGTAAATATGTGGAACGAGTACTACCAAATTCTTTAAATATACTATTTAATTTAATCCTCAACAACCTGGGGTGGAGAATTGAGCAATTATATCATTATACAGCAAATAGATCACCTATTTATATAGCCAAACTGAGTAATTAGGACTGAAAACATTATTAACTTAGTTTGTAAATGAATCCTTCAGGTATTTATCTTAACTCTCATCTTCTCTTTGTTCCCTGTAAATTATCAATCCTAGGATAATTTATTCCACTAACTTAATTGGCATTAAGGCCCAACCAGATAATTCAGATCTAAATTATTCACATTGTCTTTCAAATTATCTCAACATTAAATGAATATCCCCACTTCTCTTTGCTTTTTCTGCTTGGGGTTTCATCTACATCAGAACAACAGACCCCCATCAAACCATAAAGATGGACTTTGCCTGCTTCTCCCATCTTGGACTTAAAAAAAGGAAAAACAAAATTTTCTAGTATAAAAATCCAGACCGGTGACCTTGCAAGAGTGACATAACACTAGCCAATATTTTTAGACCCTGAACCAATGGACCCTTTGTAAATTTAGATATAGAATTAGTCCAAGATCCTAAAAGACTGAATTCTCTAGTGCAACTTGGCACATAGTACATATAAGGCTAGAGGGACATCTACTTAAAAATGTGCACAATGTTTTCTTTTAAATGGCTTTTTTACAGTTGAGGTTTCCTTCAAAGCTAAATATCATACAATTCTAGAAGAGAAAAAACTGGTAGAACTCAAGATATAAAGGAAAAAAAATGAAAAGAATTCCACATAGACTCATCATTATTTCTTTCTCTTTCACCAAATCCTTTAATTATGTGTTTTGATCATTTTTTCATTCTTGATATGTACTGCATTTAATATCAAAGAAATATGTAGATGGATATTAATACTTCCATGTCCTTCTCAGACAATTTGGCAAAAGATCAAAATACGTCAATAAATTCAATGAGGATTTCATATAGATGGGGTCTGCTTCAGGAATTGAGTTGAACCATAATCAAAGCCAGAGAAATGCAACAACAAACATATGTTTTATGCAAAATAAAACTGTAATTGCATACAATCTTAAAAGCATTACTCAATTTTAGAATTAGAGATGTTTAGGACTTTGGACAACCATTTGCCATTTCAAAGTTGTGGTTTGAGTATTACAGTTCAAACCTACTTTCTAGATGAAAACAAAGTCCTCAGTGTACCACTTAGCTCCATTAGCCACTTAACCTCAGGTAGAAGGTGATTCCACCTAGAAACGCACAAAAATATGACAAGGTTTTCCTGAATCAGTCCAGGTCCACACTGCTAAGTAGCAGGAATGGGGCCAACAGTTTAAAATAGAATTGCTGTGTTTTCTTCTCTTCCCCTAATTGTATTATTCTTACAGAATCCGAACCACCAGAGGGTGACGTGAAGGGATTCCAGACCTACCCGTTTAAACTTGCTGTAAATTGGATCAGTTCAGCCAAATTTTCTTACATACAAGAACAGATGGTATAATATTTTATCATAAAATGACTTTTCCTTTACTTTACTGTACAAAAAAAAAAGCAACCCCAAATGACAGTATATTTTTCACAGACCTGTGGCCTATTATAATCGGAGCTTGTTTCAGCTCCCCAATCTAATTTGTGGTTGAATATGACTTCTTTTGTGTCTGCAGATGTAAAAAATGAAAAAGTCCTTTCAGAAGTGGAAATATCTTTTTCTGTTTACACAATATATGTATGTTTAAGGAGAAGGAAAAATAGTTTACCCACATTTGTAAGCAAGTTCCAATTGTTCAGATAATGGCCTTACTTCTTGTTAGCTCATTCTTCTTTCATTTAAAGTTAATTATAGAACATATTCAGATACTCAGATCTGTAGCTTCTGCTTGTGTATGCATGGAGTGGATATTTAAAGACATCACCTGAATATTTCAGGCAGAAAAATACTTTATTTAAAACATACAATTAATTAAAGGAAAGTAGAGAGTTGTGTTTGAGTTAGTAAGAAAATGGTGTGCTGTTAATTTCCTTTTTGTGTGGGTAGAGACATCTTTTAAATAATTTATGTTTCCCTATGATCAATTTTTCTCCCATTGCTCATATGTGTTTTAGAGAGGATTATAGAAGCTTAACCTACAATACGGTTACCACGAACATTTAAGGCTCATTCAATAAATTTCATGATTTCCCCATACTTTTATTCTTCCCTTTCTTTACAAGGAACCTCCCCCCTCAGCCTGTACCACGTCTATAGAACCAAACAGATAGAGTTGAAATAGAATCAGGTTTGGAGACGGGTGTCTTTGCTCTGAGTGTGCAGTGTGTGTGTGTGTGTGTGTGTGTGTGTGCACGCACATGAGTACAAGTTCACGTGGTTAGTGTCCGTGTGTTTTCCCTTTGAGAGATGGAGAATTTAGTTGCTTTTTCTGTTTTGCACTGTGTTTCCTTAGAATGAACTGGAAGCCATCACCTGCTGAAAGTTTGAACTATAAATGGGAGATCTGATATGAAGCCAGATCGAGATCTCCATTTTGCATGAATCCCTTCATAACTCGTGCTAACTGGCAGTTGCAGGTGGTCTTGGTAGAGAGACTAATAATTGAACAGGAAAGAAGTCATAGTCCCCAAGTAGACCTGCTGGTCCCCAAGCAGTATCATCGCATTAGGAATGTGCTGAGCTGTTGAGCTAATTTCCTGTCTATACCTGCTTCTGAGGTAAACAGGGGAGCCCAGGTTGGCTACTGGGGTGCTGTCTATCACCAGCACCCAATTGAGTCCCAGGAAACTAAAGGAAACTATGTCAGGCCCATTCTGAAACATCTTTTCTGATTAACAGCCAATTCACAATGTTCCATGAAGGGCCTGCAACAAAGAGTAATGTGTGGGGGAAATTAAATCATGAATTGGAGCTGTTAATTACACACACATTGGTTTAAAGCTGAAGCTAATACTTCTATCTGCCCTTCGATGCACATTTTGCATGCCTGCCTGTTCCTCCACAGCGGCGGTTCGGTCTGTTTCTCTCTAATCTTCCGCCCCTAACACTTCCACTACCCAATTCCAAGCACTAACACAAATGTAAAATGTAAATTGCGGCCTAGATTGCTGCTACTGGAGTGTGGAGAGAAGTGCCGGATGCTGTAATAGACTGGATGTGTGGGGATCAACCGCTCTGTCCTCCCAGACTGAAAACCTCTTCTCTTACCCCTTCACTTTCCTCGTGGTTCCCTATCCCATTTTGCTCCTTGGCCAATCATGTTCATTTCCCATGCTAATTTACGTGTGTTTTTCTTGGCACCAAAGAAAATGCCTCTACACTTGAGACCTCCAGGCCAACTTATATTGCCCTGACATTTCCTTCTTCCCCCTTAGAAAGCCTGAAGGTTCACTTAGCCAAGCATTCCCCAGCAGTCATCCATCTTAGGGTGTCATCCCCAAACTGTTAAGGTCTCACCAATCACCAGCACAGACTACACTGACTTCACGCTTGCCCACTTAGAGCTTTGTTTGCAAGATCCTGAGTTCTGTGGCTACTGTTATATCCAAAATGAAAGGAAAATCATGTGCCAGGACACAGAAGTTCAGATCCAGATGTGAGTTGCACCATGGGGGAGTTGAGCTCGAGGATGGGACAAGAGTAGCCGCTGGACATGGGTTGGAGAGTAAGAGTATGTCGCCATGGGATGACTCTGATATGCTGAGAATTGGGATTTCACCCAGGAAGCAGCAGAAAGGTGCCAAGGGACATTTCCATGCAGCGATATTATCCACTTGAAGTTTTAGAAGGAAAAACATCAAGTTCTGATATCCCTGAGAAGTGAGTGGGAAAGAGAGAAGTGAGAGAGAAACACTTGATTTACTGGAAAAAAGAAACAATGTTTTAAGGCAGTGAGAGTATGAATGGTGAACAGGGGACATTCTGACAACATTTCTGAGGTAAAACTATGGACAGACGAGCAGACGGAAGGATGGATGGATGGATGGATGGATGGATGGATGGATGGATGGATGGATGGATGGATGGATGGATGGATGGATGGATGGATGGATGGATGGACCAGTGGTTCTTAGTATTCTCTTGGCAATGTGATGGTGAGAGATGGGGGTTCAAAGTGAGTAGATAATGACTTTAACCAAAAAACAAGAAATATGCTTCCATTCTCCACACTTGATTTTATGATCTGTAATATTTATGAATTCCCCGAGAGAAGATGTTTGTAGACAGTTAAAAACACAGACTAGTTTTGCATCTTGGAGTCAGAGATGTAGAAAAAGACCATCAGAGGTACAAGAGATATTAGAAAACCTGTAAAGACAGTTTCAGGCCAATCAAGTCACCAAAATTTAAGGAGCAGGTGATGGGAAGGCATCAATGATTGAATCTGAGACATAAAGTCATGGAAGAGAAAATCAGGGCTCAATATTCACTATAATTTCCTAAGAAAGAATTAGCCAGTCAGAGCCTGAGGTGTAGGCACAAGTGAGTGTGTGGACTCCTCTGTTAACAGCAAATGGGCATTACCTCTTCTGAGAGCTATTCCTTCCTGAAGCTACTCCAAATCCAAACTTGGGGTAGGATACAATCTTTGAAAGTTTGTATTTAACTGGAAATGCTGTGTTTTTAAATAAGCAAAATAAAAGCAATTTTCCAGATTATTCATGTTAGTGAGCCCTTGAGAATGGACTCAACAATGAATTGAAGAGAAAAAGTAGTCCCAGCTTAAATACTAAAAATAATTTTATTGTTTTTTTGCTTCATTTAATAAACAAAGACCTGGCCTAAGTTTTGTTTATTTTTTCTTACTGATGTTTATTCCTACATTTATTTATTTGTTACTACCTAGGAAATTCTGCTGAATATTACTGTGACTGATGAACATCAAGTCAGAAAATCGTCACTTAGGGCTGGACGTGAAAGGCTGTATCTATGGCAGTTATTTCTACTCTCAAACTAGCGCTTTATTTATTTAGCTGTTCATGTGAGGAACATGAAAAGCATGTTTTAAAAACCCCAAAATTAGCCTTGGGAACAGATGAATAAATATGAAAACAATTTATCCTTTTAACAGCCTAATAAAATATGTTTTCATTATGCTAACTGACCCTGATAAATTCAGTCGCCATCAGTTAAATTTATCCATCATCCTTGAGCAGTATATCTAAATGTTGGCTCCTTTTCTCCTCCTCAATGAGCCCTGGCCATTTCAAGAACATCAACTATGACATCTATCATGTCATACTTTTTTTTTTTTTTTTTTTTTTTTTTTTTTTTTTTTTTTTTTTTTTTTTTTTTTTTTTTTTTTTTTTTTTGGATTTCATTTCTTAAAAAGATTTCTCAGGGAACTTTTCAATTCAGAAAAAGAAAGATTCAAAATCCTTCATTAAGACATTTTCCATGTTTTGATTTAAACTTATTCGGTGTCCCTTATTTCATTCTTTGTGGTTCTTTCAACAGTCACCTTAATTATGTTTTGCTTTTAAGAGAATAAAGGGAATCAATTGGGGGGGGTTAAGTTTTTTTTTTCCTTTACTTTTATTGGAATATTTTATTACTTTTTCAATTGAGATATAATTGATATTAGTTTTGAAATCGTGGCAACCGTATTTTTCTAAGAAAGCTCCCAGACAGTGCAGGAGAGGGAAGAACTCACATGGTCAATGAGGGAAAAGAGGAACTTGACCTTCATACCTAAGAACCTGAGTGTCTTAATCACACTTTAGAATGTACACACCAATCAGAACCCCCAGTTCTCCAAGCTCACAGACTTGGGGAACAGCTTAGGCTTTCTCCTCAATGAGCAGATGTTCACCAACACCTCAACATGGCTGACATGCAGCTCAAGGTCCCCTGTGCAGCCATTTCTTACTCTACTCAATAATCTACCCCGTATTTTCCCCTCTCTCCCCTCCCCCCATGGGGCACAGCTACTCCGAGCCCTAAAACCAGGAACACGTGCTCGGGCTGCACATCTGGCCTGGGCAAGCCTGGCTCCAATTTAAAAACCTCCATGTTGGTCCAATTCCATTATTGGACAAGGAAATTCTGTTAACTGGTGGGCTCATTTGCATGTCATTACCCAGAATGCCTCCCCGGCTCACAGATGTTTCCCAGACACCAGGCTGGGAGAGGGTGGGGGGAAAGGTGATGCTTTGGAAACAAACAGAGAAACGTGTGTATACGTTCCCCAAAATTCTTTTCCCTCTGCTTTGTCTCAAGAAACACAATGGAATACAGAGTAATGAATCGTTGCCTCCCACGGAGAGACGTTTTGCGTTTTGTGTTTTGGAAATGTAAACATCAACACTGGCCACCAGGTGAGCTCTATCCATTGGTGCAAATACGAGATTCAGCGCCAGTCATTGCTCTTGCTGCTGTCAGCATTTGCCACAGAATTTTCTTTTTCTTCCAGAAATCAAGCACTTAAAATGATGATGTAAATTCTATCAAAGTGTGGAGGATCTCCTTAGGACTAAAGTTTGATAAAAACCACCAGAGAAGGTTTGGACAGATTCTACTAGACAAATGACCCCCACCTCATTATGTCTTCAACCCTAAACTACCTCTGTCAGGTAAATCTATTTCGTTTCTCTGGAAAAAAAGTTGTGATAACAACTGCAAAACTGGATTGCATTGAAAAAAATAATAACATGACTGCTTAGAAAACCCACAGCAAAAGACTTCAGAATTGGTTTTATTTACTTACATTTTTTACAAAAGAAAGGAATGCCTCATTCACAAGAGAGAAACTTAAAAAAAATGAAATGAACTGAACTGAAATGAAATGAAGTAAAATATAAAATAAAATAATTGCTTTAGGGACCGAAGTTAAAACGCAGGTGTTTTGAGGGGGAACATAAACATTTTTTCCTAAATGAGGCGTTGAGGGCTGGGAGAAGGGCAGTAAAATTAGTGGAATTACTGCCTGATTTTAACCAGATGATTGTTGCAGTTGGACACCAGCAAGTTTTCATTAGGGACTCTAATTTACAAGCCATTCAACACATTCCAGTGGAACACAACAACTCCCCCAGGTCCTAAAGAATGCCAGCTCTCCCACTTTATGGCGGAGATGCCGAGCTGGAGGCCTTTAAAAGGCCAACAGACTCTATGGAAGACAGCACAAGCGCCGAGAAGGAGATGATACCTTGTCTCCCTGAAGGAAAGCATCCCTGAACACACTTCTGACATGCAGTTTACAAACAGATGGTTCCCCCCCCCGCCCGGGGAGGGGGGGTGTAGGGTAGTAGAAGCAGAGCATCCAGCGATGCCCACATCATATCAAAGATTGTGTGTGTTTGCACACAGCAGTGCTAGATTCACTTCTAATTTGCATTCTATAAAATGAGGTCTAACCTTTCCTTACAACCTCTGGTTGTACAATTGAGTGTGATAAACCATCTTGAATGTTACACAGCCATTGTGTTTCTGTTTGGACTCACAATGCTTGTGGTCTCAAACCCACACATTGCTCAGAGGAAGATCACTTATTTATTTTGTGCTAGGCAGGCACATGAGGTTGCAAACCTATATGGAAGAGTCATGAGTTCAAACCTTTTCAGGAGGTTCTTTAAGGAGAGCACCTCTCTCAAGCCTACACTAACCTTAGCAAGGTCCAGAAGGTGAGAAATTGGATGAAATCATCCCTCGTCAAACCTCCGTCCTCCAGATGAAGCCACAGAGTTCCTCCATTGATGACAAGAACACTGTTGTGGCGGGGCACGGTGCCTCGTGCCTGTAAGCTTCAGTCTGTGAAGCGGCCAGGGCTAGGGATCGTGGTTCCAGCACCACTTGGGGCCGGTAGTGAGACCTAGTTCCAAAAAGATAGCTGGGTGTGGTGGTGCGCGCCTGTAATCCCAGCTACCTGGGAAGCTGAGGCTGGAGATTGCTTGAGTCCGTGGTACCCCAGGCACGAGAGCCTGCGGTTCCATGGGCAAAAATAGCAAGACCTAGTCTGAAAAAAAAAAGAACACTATTGTGGCATTCAGAAAACAGACCAGAACATTCAAATTTAGATCTTGAATATTCTAGAGTTGAAGCCCAGCATCTTTAAAGCATTAGTGATAGAATCTGCACAAATTAACACAACACTGATTGGAACACTGGAATGCAATCTGCCTTCTAAATGCTCTAGAGTCGTGAAATACCTACAACTGTTTAAAGTTGCCTGTACTTTGCAGAATGATGATCCACTTCTCTGGATTGTAATCTGATGGTTAGACTTGGCCAGTACATTGGAAAATATCTTTCATTGAACAGATCATATTTTGCATAGTGCATCTAAAAAACCCCAGGTGTGTGCTGATCCTCTGGACAATACCTTTCCATTTTATTTTTTTTGCAATGGCTGGTGAACGGTTGTGATGAAGGTTGAGATCTAGAGAATTTTAGTGTTTGCCTTTGTTTATATTTTAGCTGCATGAGATTCTACACTGTGGTTAGAACTTAATTAAAGGTTGTTTTGCATATCCAGCAAGTCTTTCCTTGGTAATTGGTCCAAACCATAATAAACAACCAGTTGAGAGCTTCTACTCAGATGAAATCGCAGAATGTCAAAGTTTAAAACCCAACACTGAGAACCAAGCCTAGAAGAAATAAACATTCTAAATAGATCACTGAAGCTACAAAATTACCTTCCATAGTACAAGTGATCTGTTTGACTTCGATTTGTGTGATATTGGGGAACATTGAGCTTTTCTCTCTCTTTTTGTTTTTGTTTTTGTTTCTTTAATTCAATAATAAAGATTTAGCATTTATTTTTCTAATCACCTAAATACAGTGAGTCATAACTCTAGGGTAAATGAATTATCGGGATTTTTTTTTTATATCCTTCTGCCATGAGCTTATATGATCAGCTGTGTTGCTGTGTCTTTCCAAGATTGGGCCCAGGGGGTTTACACATGGGTTAAGTGGGCACACCTGTGCTTAGGAGGTAAGGGGTCAAAGGTCAGCATCATCCTGCTGGGAGGGGAGTCAAGAACATGAGAATGGGGAGAGAACACCAAAATTAGAGAAGTGCCAAGAGAACACAAGAGAGCTCAGAGATAAGAGTCTAGTGAGTTGGGAAGCAGGTTTCCCTCCCCTATTTGCCTGCTTGCCATAGATTAGCCCAGCCTTCCTGCCTGATGGGCCTGCATGCCTGGTTACCTGAGAACATTAAAGCCTGCAAAATGCACCAAGGGTTCTGACATTCTTCTTTAGCTGCTAGAACTGAGGATAAACCTGCCCAGACTGGGATGGTTACAAAACAAGAACCTTTCATAAATTTTATAAAATGCTAAATTCTAACTCATGCACAAAGAAGAAGCTATTAGTGTTCCAGGTTGCCCATTAACTCATTCATGACTTTTGTTGAAATAAAAGTCTAAAGAGTGAATTTTAGGAGTATCATTACCTAAGGCAGAAAACATCAGGGTGTCATTTACTTGAAGAGAGATCATGAGATGACCATTTATTATTATTATTATTATTATTATTATTATTATTATTATTATTATTATTATAAATCATTGTTAGCCCCAGGATTCTCCCACCATCCGGTCACCTGTGAACCATCATCTTAATCTTTTGTGCTCACCCACCCCCGATTTCCAATTTAACATGAATTGGATAATTTGGCTACCTGAAGTTCCATTTCAGGCAACAAGAAAAGTCCCAGAATAGCCATAAAACTATGTGTAATTACTCATTTTTCTGAAGACATCTTTAAAATGTTTGCCAAGACTTTATCTTGCCACTGATATTTGGTGATAATTCACCTCGTTGAAAAATGAATTCAAATTTGTTTATTATAAAAGACGAAAACTTCAGGTGATTTATAGTAATAATTATTATTTTATTTGTCATTTCAACAACTGAACTTTGAATTAGGTAACCCAGCTGTCAGGAATATGTGTTTTATATTTAACATTACTACATCCAAAGCTTTCCAGAGAGTAACTTAAGTTTCAGGGAGTAGAGCTGTGTGGGAGTTTAGAAGTGCGGAATTAGGGCAATGAGTGAAACCTTGAGATTTAAAAAAGTAATATTTATTTTATATCCTATCTTAAAGTGACTATATACAATTTGTTAATGGTTTTTAAAAGGTACACACTCAAAAGGGATAAAAATAACGGGTAATCCCAACATCCAGAGTACCACCATTTAGATATACACTTTTCAGGATTTTGAAATTATTGCTTTCATAAAGTACATGCTGTTTTGTGACTGTTTGGGCTTCTTTTACCTTAACAGGGTACTGAAAGCACTTTACCTTATCATGAAAGATCCTTCTGAAACGAGATTCCTAATAGCTATAAAGCTTACCCATTTGTATCCCATTATATGTATAAATTTTATAATACTATGTTGGACTTCATTTTTGGAACTTTCACTACTATAAATAATACCACATAAAGGGAAAATATATTGGAATAGATATTTTACATTTAATCTTTGCTTATCCATCTGATTATTTCCTCAAGGTAAGTATCAAAATGTGAATTTTTAGAGCAAGTGTATGCAGTTAAAAGTCTGGATTCCCCCTGAGAGGTTGTCTTCCAGAAATGCACTGGACCACATGACGGTGGTGATCAGCAACATCTGGCAGAGCATTTTAACCCATGATACGTGTTTGTTTTTGTTTTTGTTTTTGTTTTTTTTTCATATCTGTGTGTTTAGTAAGAAGTCTATCAAAGTTTCAGAACTTTGTTTCTGAAGGAAACGGTTGGCAGATCTGTCTTCTCAGCAGTTATTCATTGTGTTGTTACTCTTTGGTGGACTCCATGCTATCTGTCAACCTCTTATACCTCACCCACTAAGATGCTCACAGAAATCCCTCTGTCTTCAGCCCCAACTTGTCAGATGTGAGGGTCAATAGCATCCCAGAGTCATATACTCACCATGCACGAGAGCCTGGCCTTGAAAGGGGAATCTGTTTCGCTTCAAACTCCTGGTCCTCACCTGATACTAAACTGCCTACTTCCGTCCTATACAGACAACCACCTATTAGCCAAATAGCTGCTACCTAGCCCCACCACACTCTGACTTTTCCACTAGGCAGCTCATCAGTGAGAATAGAGATCCTCTTCCGAAAACGAGAGTAGAAAAGCTAATCTACTCCATCTCCAAATTCATGTTTTCGCACCTTTTAAATGTTTGCTTCAGCCAGGCACGGGCCAGGTCTGGGTTCTGTTCACACTTCCCAGGGCCCATGAGTGCATCGACCACAGAAGAAACAAACACAGTGAAGAGGCTTCTGCCAGTAACACGCTCTGAGCTGCTGAAAGAAAAACATACCACCAAAGGCAAAGGAATGTTTGGCCTCAACTTAAAAATGGAACTTTCCTTTCCCCTCCTGTTTTGAAAGTTGTTCGCCCTGCGTCGCGGTTGATATTTAAACTTTACCCAAATGTATGTGCAGCCAGATGGACTATAAGATTATTGGGATTTGATTTTCAGATAAACCGCAAACCTGGATGAGCTCATGTTATTCCAGATGCATTATCTCCTAATCTTCAGGAAGAGGCTTGTTCAGCGGGGAGGCATATGGAAGGACCTTCCCTGAAAACACAGTAATAGCCATGGCTAATCCCTCTCTGCCTGGGAAGGAAAAAGCTCACCTACGTCCCGTGTCAGGGCAAGAATCAGAATTCCTCTCAAATTCTTAAAACACTACAAAATAAAGAGAGATAGCAGAATTCTAAATATGATTCATCCTTGAGCTATTAAAAATGGAATTTGTTGCACTAGAAGGAAAATGATAAACAATTTTAAGTTCCAAAGTCCAGGGGCTGTTTCTGGCTTCAGAACCAAAAGGAGTGTGACTTTCTGGCATCATGGGGAATGTACACACAGTCACTCAATAGAATTCATTTAATCATCTGAGGAATCAGGTATTTAGGAAAATGAACTAAGGAATCAATTGCAAAAATGCCATGGAGAAGAGATTGTGCTACATGTGCAAATCTTGTTCGGAAAGTAAAATTTCAGTGGTCAGCATTATGAATAATTCTTAACATTTCTTCATTTCATTTCAATTTTTACATTGATGATCAAAAAAGAGCATCTGCCTGTTCAACAAGGACCTATTGAAACTCATCATTTACTAATCATGGTTCTTGCACTCCAGGAGCTTATGATTATGAAGTCTGTAACTTTAAAATATTTTAAGGGAGACAGTTAACTTTGACAAATACCCTATATAATTCACAGGTAAGACAAATCACAGAGAAGACAGTGTCAGCCACTGGATATAACCGTACATTCCTTGGCCACCAAGTTCCACAATTGTCTCAATTTCAGATTCCTCGTCTTTAAAATGATGGGAAGACAGGAGGTGAGTGTAACTGACCTCTGAGTTCCCTTCCAGTTCTTATAAAATGATTTTGACTCTTTACTTAGCAACCACATTACACAAGACACTAACTTGGACAGATTCAGTTCTTTCTCAATTTTAAGAACAAAGTGAGATGGAGGTGTGAAGTGCTCAATTCCTCATGGCAATTTTTAAAGAATTCCCCACGTAGTTTTTTATAGCAGTAAATATCCCTTGATAGTACAGAGAAGAAGCAAGTTACATTCTTCCAAACTTTTCCAGTTTTAGTGATCTGCATAACATAAAAAAGTCTTTGTTATTTCTGTTTTCTATGGATGCACTATTTCTCAGTGGGTAGAAGCAAGCTTGTTTTGCTAATAACTCATGCTTTAATTTTTCATAGTTGGTAAAATATCAAGTTAACTACCTTTTGAGTGTGTAAGGAATGTGTATTTAGTACATTGCAAACTTCAGATTGATTGAATTTATCATGGTCTGAACAGATCACTCATTTACTTAACATATGTTATTCAAACTCTACCATCATGTTACACAGTGCACACATCAAATAACCAATTAGAGTTGCTACACTTCTCAGGACTTAAATAGATGTGTATTAGTTAAGCCAGTGACTTCCAGTCTAAACTTGTTCAACAGAACTCAAGTCTTGTATCAAGTTTTCTGTCTTTTTCAACTACTTCTTCTACTCCTGCTTTTTATTGACTTCCCATTGCCCTTTCAGTTGAGATGAAAGTGCCTGGATCAGGTCCAAGACTCTTCTTAATCTAAGACAACTAGAATTTCAACGTGTTTCAGAGTATTTTCTGTTTAGTCACACCAGGAACCTTGTTTTCTCCCAACTAGATTGCATACTGTCTCACCTCACTAAATTCATTCACAATAGTTCTGCCTCTCAATATACCTTCCTTCTTCTCAGTGCCATCGTTTTAAAGATACTAACCATCTAAACTGGCATTGCAAAGGTGATTCTCTTAAGTCTACAAGCGACCAAGCTGTCCTCTCTCAGCCTGTGGAATTTTTTGTTTTGTTTGTGAGACACTACCTAGGTCACAAACTTTTTGTATTTTAATCTTTTCTATGTTTTCTTATTCCAAAAACTATGGTCCATCTTTCCCAGGGTTTACATCTTCCACCTAGCAAAGCCAGCATTTAGATATTCATCAGGCTGAATATGAAGTATGAAGTTCATACTTGCGTACTTATGACAAGAGAAAATATGAAAGAAATATCATCAGAAAAAAAGATCAAATGTAAATGGATAGAAATGAACTATATAGACACAAATAGGAAAGAAATAAACAATAGAAACACAAATAGGGGAGACTTTTTTATTAGACTTAGGAATAAGTTCATCCTTCGAAGTAGTGTATAGAAGAGCAAAACTTCCAAGAGAACATATAGGAATATGAAAATTTGTGATAAGAGCTCAGTCATAATAATAGACCACATTTGTAGATATGGATATCATAAAGTACTAAAAGTAATAAGAACTGTGAAAATTCTTATCATAATAAAATAATAAAAAATAAAAATCATGGAACTTTAATTTTGAAAGTGATATTAGAAAGTAACCAACTGCTTTATTTCCTAGATGATATATCTATACAGAGTTCAAGTATGAGGGAAAGATAGTCATGGAGGGGAAAAAGGGAAGAACAAATTACTAATCTTTTAAAGAAAATTCATAATTTGGGCACATAAGAAAGAGAAGGAGTCAGTGGAAGAAAAAAAGAAACAGAAGACCAAGCTAGCTTGGTATCATGACAACTGTAGTCAACTATAACATTAGCTGATGCGTTTATGTGTATTGTCTTTGCTCTGTCCAGACCCCTGGTAACATGTGTCTACAGGTCAAGATATTCACCACTAGGTGGCACTATAGGTTTCCGCAGTCACATGCAACAGGTATCTTTTGATATTGGTTAGTAAAGACTCTTGATGATCTTTTAAAAGAGCTTTAGTAAGTAAAATAAAATTGTTGAACTTTCAGCTTAATATACTAAGGATATCGGAGTTCTGATTTAACATTGGATTAAATAAAATAGTAATCTATTCCAATTTGAACCAGTTAGTGTTATTTTCAACATATTAAGAGATATCCTAAAATACTTTCAGCATGACAGTCAGTAGTGTCTTTCTTTCCCTAAACCAAAAGCATCTGGGAATGTGCACACTTCTTTCCTGCTCCTAATAGCTTTCCCAACAGTTGACCCTAGTGCTTTTTTGGTGTTTGGAAGTCTGGAAATATATTTCTGTGTTCCCTGACCATCTCTACTAAAGGTGAAAACCTTCAGTTCCTTCCTCCGCATAGTCAGCTGTTAAGTTGATATTCATCCAGATACCTCAATCTGAGAAAGTTTTCTCTTGGCCTGTGGCAAATTAAAGAACACAACATATCAGTAATTCTACTTGTCCTATATCTATATTCATTTTCCCTTTCTTT
Source organism: Uropsilus gracilis (assembly GCA_004024945.1). Classification (NCBI taxonomy): domain Eukaryota; kingdom Metazoa; phylum Chordata; class Mammalia; order Eulipotyphla; family Talpidae; genus Uropsilus; species Uropsilus gracilis. The sequence goes on along the minus strand of PVHY01004866.1, from coordinate 12,089 downwards.
CTGTCTAACTGAACCCTCAATTTGTTGCTGAGAGTCAGGTTCCAGGAACTGCATCCTTACAAAAAGAGAGTCATAGGACTAAGTTCTTCTCCAAAAAATATCAACATTGTTTTCTGAGAAAGGCTTCTTGATGGGATCAACATCAATGTACATATAGATCTTTGCCTTTATTCATTTCTGTTCTTCTCATCTGTGATGCAGATAGGATGGTTATAGTTTTGGTAAGTTAGTTTGCAAATATAAGGTAATCTTGTGCTGTCTAAGAAAGAAAGTCAGAACCAGGTCCCCTATGATTTTATGGAGTCACCTTGTTGTGAGAGAAAAACAATTGCAATTGTTTACACCACTGAGTTTGAAACCTCTCTTATTTGAAGTCAAATCTCTATTATAAGTTCTGATACAACTAATAAGTATATGAGTCTGTGTGTATGTGACAAACCATATGACTGCATGCGTATTGTATGCATTTGTAGACAGAGTAGATAGATAGGTTAAATAAGAATTTTATGATATTCAAAGTCTATTCTATGTCTCAAATGAGTTTTGTATTTATATTTTTTTACAGATCCTAGAGTTAAGGTCTTATCAAAAAAATCTGTAGAATAATTCTCAACATTCATTTATCAAATTAATCAATTACTAACCCAAACCCAAAGGAACCCTAACAGTTTTATTTTCTTGGTAGCTCAAGTCAGCATTTAACAAACACATGATCCATTGATCCCTAATCTTGTTGCTAGTTCCTCAAAACCTGAGGGATTGTTCAGGATAGGAGAATTATGGTATGTATCCAAATCTTTGAGGCAATCTAAAGAAATTGGTATACCCTTTCCCAATTTACCCATTTAGAAGACACCTTGATTATGTGTGTGTGCGTGTGCATGCGTGTGTGTGTGTGTATGTGTATGACTTCAAGCATCCCTTAGAGCATATTGATAGCAAACTGTGTGTGGAAGCTGCTTCTCCTGCTTTGAATGTGTGACAGATGGAAAAACGCACAATGAGTGGTCACTACATCTTATGTTCTGGAAGGTTCTCCAGAAATCAAAAGAGGGAAGATTAGAGGGAGAGAAGGTGCCTGAGGTAACTACCCTGTCAAAACCCACCTCGAGGAGCTCAAGGACAAAGATTAGAAATGACCATTTGTGGTACAAGTTCTGCCTGTGGCATCCAGACCTGCTTCAAATCTCCGCCAGCTCTCCAAGAATTATTCCCTGTGCCTCCCTTGGAAAAGAAAAACAAAATCTTAATAATTTTCATTTTGAATACTCCCGTTGGCGCGTCTCCTGTAAAGATGCGTAAAATGAAAGAGGTTGAGCAGGTTCCCTGTTTCAGACACCCCACTTTGTACTTGGAGCACTAGTTAACCTTAGCAAAAAAATTACTGTGAGTCATAAATATTTACTTTTCAAAAATATCCTGAGGAGACTCAAGACAATATGGGCAAATCTCTCTGGTACTGTTTTTTCATTTAGAGATGACAAAAAGTCTAGGGGAAAAGTGACAGTTTTAAGGGCTTTAAAAATATCTAATGCTTTAGGTTTGAAATTGGCAGAGAGCCAGGTCTGTCTTAAAGGGACAGACACTTTATTATACTTTCTAATTCCTCTAAAGTCTGTCTTCAGGATATATGAGCTGCCTCTAATATGACTACTCTATTCTCATCCTCTAGTGGTATACTCCGGTCTCAGCTCATAAATTGAAAATTGAGGATCTGTAAATCAGGCCAGACTATTTCAGAGAGCCATTGTGAATTTCCAGTCAAATCTTCCAGTTTATCTTAAATATTTCATCTTAATGTCACCTTAAGCAAAGTCTTTCATTCTAGTAAGTTACAACATCAAGTTCTAAACTGATTATACTTCTCTAGTGACCTTCTGCTAGGAGACTGCGTTTTGGCATGAATGTCATTTCCACTGACCCATCACAGAACAAAAGGCAGGCCTTTTCAAATACTCAAATTATTGCTGATAAACAGATAACAATAACTGAAGCATTGATAGTCTGCTACTACTCTGCAAAAAGAAGCAACAGAAAGGATTCTTTTCTGTACATGATTCCCCATTTTTGTTTTTATAAACATTTTGTTTTAAATATTCTGAGGCCTGAGGTGACTTGGTTATACATGAAAGCGTCTCCTCCCAACTAGTTGCCAAACCACTCTTGTAAAAATTAAGTTTATTCATTTTCACCTCCTCAGCATATTCATAAACACGTGAGCTCTGCCAAATCTGACTGGCCTTGCACAGCTTTAAAAAAAATACTTTCCCTTCATTGCAACCACTGTTCAACAGGTTAAATGAAGTTGAGGGTATTTCCATCTGTTTGTTTGTATAGGAATCAACATCTCCCACCCTTAGTTCACCCACTAACAAGTATGATGTTGAACTTTCTTGTCATTTGATCTAGCATTTAATAACTTGTCAGTTGAAAGGACTTTAAATAAACATTTTTGTATAATATTTAATACAATTCAAGGATACATACCCTGAGGCCAAAGATATATAGACAAGAGGAGCAAGGCTTCCTCCTTAGTAATATATGTATATAGATTTCTACACATCCTAATCCTTTTAGTCCTTGAGACTTATAGGCAACAGCCTTGAATCCACAAGAATCCAAAAATAAATAAGGTAGTAACACACGTTATGATTCAACTTCCTGTACAAGAGCCTCTTAATTGCCTCTCTCTAGTCTTTCTGTAGTCAGCTTCCACCCACTGATTCAACAGAGAAGCACGGAGCAAGGTTATTTGATTTTTGCCAAAATAACTTGAGATTAACATGATATATAAGCTCAGAAACTTGTCACATATCCAGTTTTCCCAAAAGTAAGAATCCCACTTGAGTCAAGGTTAGAGAGGTGGATTAGTATAGTCCCCATAGGTCCTGAGAACAGCTTGATAGCCTACTTCAAATCATAAATATCAAACAGCTGAGTTTGAGATTGCAATACCCCTGGGTGATCTGGACCAGCAATAAGATGCTAAAGAAGAGTATCTTATTGGGAACTTACTGGCACATGACGTTGTTCATCCTGTACCCTCTACATGCATTCAATTTCAAATTTAATAATAATGGTCAACAAATAAAGAAAAGAGAAGACATACCTTGGTTTCCGGATTTATGACCGTGCTCTTCATCTTCAACATAAGCTAGACTATAAAATACAACTCACCTGGCCCAAACAAAGATAATCTCTATCAATAGACATTAAGAATGAATACTCTAGAAAACAAGATGAACCATAATTTCACACAGTTGAGTCACTGTTTTCTGTGCCTCCAAGGAAACACTTCTATCCAATGCAAAATATGAGGCAGAAACCAGATTCAGGATTTTGTCTAGTTCAAAAATTAAGCAGCCTAATATTTGCTTTCAGTGGAAAAAATATGCCATGAACATCACCCCCAAGGAACCCTAGCATTTATTAAAACAAAGGGGAAACATAAAATATAGAAATCAGAATAAAATCTAGAACATTTTTCATGATCCAGTTTTCTGTAGGTTTTATTCCGTAATGTCCACTTGTTATAAGTGTTAGCATTCCAATATTTTTCATCTCCTCCAAAGGCCTTTACAATGTTCTTAAATTGAGACAGTAGCAAAAAGCATTCCTTGTTTTTCTCTGGCTCCTAAAATTGAAGGAGTGAATTACCATTTCATTGCTCCTGAGTTGTCATAGCCATGAACAGATTAAGTGACCTCCACTGGTTTCCACAATGATCTTTGTGGTCTGCTGCGTTTGGGGGAAAATATTTTTCAGAATTTTTCCCAGTTATTGGGTAAGATTTCAGACTGTTAAATTTGCAGTAAGAAGATGATTATCTGCATTTAAGAAGTGAGAAATTAGAAAAGCACATCAACTCTAACTGGCAAAGATAATTTTTGCAGTGTTGACAATTTCACCATGAACCCACATACACACTTTTTAGTCCATAGACAATTCTCAACACTCAAAATTCCAACATTTGATAGGATCTTGAGATATACAAATGAATCAACTCTTCCCTTCTGCCACATAGTCATATGGCCTGTCCTTATTTGAATCCACTGTTCTGCCAACAGTGACAAAGTTGAATTCAAAGGAAAACCACTCTACCAGTCCCTCCATTTTTCCCCTTTCACCACAAAATTCAAAATGAGCATGGAATTACACCCCACCACAAGATAACAGGAATTGTAAAGCTTTGAAGCAAACTTCCAATTTACTGAATTTGTCATAAGATGCATTTGCTTCATCGAATACATTACAGATTATCGTTGATAAAAGTTAAATTCTGTCAGAATAGAAATGGTCATATAACTTTCCACTGGAGTTTGTAAATGCTCCCTACATTATTACTAAGGGAAAGTCCTACATTACCCACTAAGGGAAAGTATTCAACAATCAAAAATGCATGACTCTCCTTACTGTACGGCACCCACTAATGATGCCTTTTAATAGTGGACATTATTTGAGATCTTTATTCTTTGCTTCTTCCAGATGCTTAACTACCAAATACCTCTAATGGTATTTGTATTTAAAAAATAAATCAAGATGTTCTATTTGAAATTCAAATATATGTTTTCTTTCTCTTCTTCTTCATAGCTGTTCATTCTCTTTCCTATATTCGGTTTACTGAAATTTCATTCCACTCTCCCCTTTGCAATGTGCTGCATTTATCCCAGAGTCCTCATTTTCCCAGAGAGCATCCCAAACTCTAACCTTCAGAAATGACTTCCAAATCCACAAACACCTATGTCAATCCCACCCAAGTCCTTTCATTCCTTCATAAAAACATGCTACATTATTAGTCCAATGTACCATACCAACAACCCATGATTTGTTACATCGGGCTGTTGGCAGAAAGCACAGCAGAATCATTTTTATTGGGTTTTACCTCAGCAGGAAGGAGAAAAGTGACCCCCAGATGCAAAACTAATGGGCAGTGAACAAAGAGGGTAAGACCGGATTTTCCTTACAAATCAACAGGCTCTTGTTCCTGGAATTGGTATCTGCCTCCCATCCAGCTGGCTGAAGTGTTATACCTGGCTGGGTTTAATTTGTTATTTATGTCAGCTTTGCATATTGGTAAGGTTCAAGGGTTTATTGCCCTGGCCTGACCTTGCCAAGTCAGAGTTAACATGTGGTTCTCTAGTAGCAGTTTTTTTTCTAATAAACTTTACTTGAAAGAACATGTGTGATAGATTTTGCTCATGATTAAAAAGAACAGTTGTATGTTCATTGTTCCCCAATTTGGTTTTGAAGTTCTGTTGAAAGTCACCTCTGAACTTAAAAAAAATTCCAAAATATTGGATATTTAAAATATTCTCTTTTAAATTCCACCGCAGTCCTTTGTTGTGTACTGCATGTTCGAATGTTGCCTTATTCGTGACTTTTAAAAATGAATGTGTTCTCGTAAAACCCAGACAATCATGTTTCCAAGTGGTTAGTAACACTTGATTGTTGAACTTTGATTGTGAGAGCTATAAAAGTTTATTTAGTCATCTCCAGTTAAAAAGAAATTAAAAAGAGTTTAACTAATTTGCAAGGATTGTTTGTTTGGTTTTGATTTTTGGCCAACCAGAGGATGTAAGACAACAGAGCAAGGGAAAACCATCATTGATGGACCTCTTCCATATGATTGGTGGTCACTTTGAGAAGCTACTTTGAAGACAGAATATAGTCAAACTGTAACAATCCTTCCAGGTCTTTCTTACAGGGTAAGAATCTAACTTCTACAACATTAGAATCCGTTACTGAAGAGAGTCTCCTCTATCTAGGGTGACTTAATTTGATCCAGTTTGATTAATGTACAAATAGGAAGCAGTGAACACTGTGAACCCTCTCAGTCCCAGCATCTAAGATAAAGAGCTGCCCAACAGACCCCACGTCAAAATGGTGGTTGCCTCTGACCCCTCATTTCTTTCTGCTGATCCAAGGAATCTGTGGAATATAAGCATTGTCTTGGGGTCCAATGGACAGACATTAGTCAGAATCTGAGTAACATCATGAATGTGGTCTTCTTAGTGAAAATGAATGGAGCTTCCATTTATCCTGTTAAGCTGATGTTGACATTAAGTTGTCTGTTTTAGTTCATTTCAAAAACCTGAAATCTGTTAACTGGTAAAAAAAAAAAAATCTTAAATTTTTTGGATCATTTTTTTCCTTTTAAAATTATTTTCTATTTTGTTTTTCTTATTTCTTTTACTTTGATTTGGGATCCTTCATGAAGACCTCAAAAAACAGCAGATGCATCATTATTTTTCTGTTAATATCGAGGGAGTTATAGACAAAGAAGGGGTGGAAGTTGGTGTAGCTCGTGAGGGTCAAAATTTGGCAAAATATCTTTTTTTCCAAATAATTCAAATGCAAACTGGTGCACGTTTTTACAGACAATTGTTGTCAAAGAGTCTTTCTCCACTAAGTCTCTTTTTGGCCATGTGTGGATAAACAACTACGTTATGTCTTATTATTTTAAGTTAATACATAATTAAAGTATTTATAACTTCTACAGTACCAAAAAATCAAATTAGTTCAAAATCCTATGATCTGGGAATCAAAAAGAAAATATTACTTGACTATATTTAGAATATGTATACATAATATATAATACATAAATTATGTTATTTAATATAATTATACTATACATACTTCTGTATTATACAACTATATATGTTAGAGGTATATAGGTGGACTATCTATAACATGTAACATGTAACATGTAACACACATGTGGCATGTATTTCCATAACTATTCACAATAACTAAGAATAAGAAAGTCAGAGAGGGAACAGAAAGAAAAAGATAATTGTGTAGGTGGAACTGTATTTTCAGTACCCCTAATAAAGTATTATAAAGTAGACTTGGCAAGAAAAGTACTTCTTTTCTGGGATATCTAGAAGATAAGAGGGCCAGTAACCTTTGGCGGGAGAACTGAGCCCACCAACCCTGGCACACATCCTCTCTGGTTTGCTGTTGTCTATTTCTACAACTCCGACACAACTCCAGCACAAGGACTGGTTCACTAAAACTCAACACTCACAACAGCGCACATTTGTGTGTCGAGGCGGTCAGACACACTGAGGGAAGATGAAGAGCTCGATGTGAATTGGACCCTAAGTGCATTATTGGGGGTTTATATCTTTCTTTGAAGTGCACAGCATTAGCCACTGTCAGGGAGAAGATACCAAGCCAGACAGTAATTGCAATAATGGAACAGACAAATGCTCTGTGTCCCCATTAAAGTCATCAACACCTCTAATTTTTGAAAAGGGATTGTTTGAAATACAGTAATTGTGATGATGTTGTCCACAAAGGCTAGGGGTGACCAGCAATTGTCAACCTTCCCAGAGCCTTTCCAAAATCCTTCTAAATAGAGTTAACTAAGTCTGAATGCTAACACACAATTTATTTCTGTATGACTTTATAGAAAGGGGGTTTTCTAATATTTAAAAGTTCAATACAGTATCCAAGTAACTCAGTAGCACCCTCCATTTGTTTTTTGTTGTTGTTGCTGTTGTTTATGGGGTTTTTTGTTTGTTTGTTTGTTTGTTTGTTTTGAGACTAGGTCTTGCTATTTTTGCCTGTGGAACCGCAGGCTCATGTTGCCCACGGACTCAAGCAATCCCCAGCCTCAGCTTCCCAGATAGCTAGGATTACAGGCGTACACCACCACGCCCAACTATAGTTTTTTGGAACCAGGTCTTGCTATGTGCCACCGGTGGGACTTGAAACGCAATCCCTGGTCCCCACCACGGCTTACTAAGCTGCCACTTACAGGCATGCGCCACTATGCCTGGCAGCAGCACCCTCCATTTGTAACGATGTCTCTTTTCTCGAATTTTTTTAACCTCTGCTTTCAAATTCTTGACTACCAAGTATTTGCTCCAAAACCAGTTTGGCTGGTCCTTCTTCATCCTCAAGCTGCTGTGTTTCAACCCTCTTCATCATTATACCTTGAGTGTCCTTGATGAGTTCCCTTGGAAACTTCTGGTTTCCCTATAATGGTATTATCTTTCTTCTGGACTTTGCTTTCTCCCTCTAAATCTAATAATCATGTTTCCTTCAGGTTATAGTTAAGCAATTATAGGAAACAATTGGCAACATAACATGTCTGGTTTTGTCCCTTGTATTTTTGTAAAGAAATTCTCAATCTTTGGTGTTTAACACCAAGAGGAAAGGCCTGTGCCCATTTTTGGAGCAAATTCTTAGCATCTTTCTCATTCTGGATACCTTGGTGGTGGGTGTGATATGGGGTCTTACATCTGAAGGGAGTGAAACTTTGACTCGTGTGTAAGGTTGTAAATAAATACTAATTTAATTCAAAAAAAAACCACTCCTAAGAAACCAATGGTGAATTCTGGGGATTAATATGCTTACATTCAGGGATTCAAAAATGCCAGGAAAATTAGCTTTTTTTTTTTTCTTTCTTTCAGAGGACATGGGCTATTTTGAACTGATCATTTGGAGTGGGACATGAATGAAGTAATTTTCAGTTCATGGCAGAAAATGGAATCAGCCTACCTAGGAGTAATTCATCCCATTAATCATGTAAATAAATAGTATAAAATAATTTGAAGGGAGGTGTTATCAGCTTACTTTCTGCTACCTTTCTTCCAAGTAGCTTGTCTTTCATTTGAAAAAAAAAAACTACTTCAACCATGTACAGTCTCATTGCTAACAAGATTCCCTCATCCTGATTCTCCTGACCTATCAAAAATCAAAACTCAACACTTTGCCTTTTAATTGTTAACAAGGTCTTAGGCTGTTGAAACCAGTGTGGAGCGAAATTTATGAGCTAACATTGCACTATTAAATTATTCTCCAAATCTTCCCAGGTTACCCTCCATCTTTTATTAGCAAACGTAAATATAGAAAAGTCCACTGTGAAAACACTTAACAGATCTCCTCTGTCAAGACCTTGCATTGCAGTGTCCACTCTATTTGGAAGCCTCTGCTTCTCTTTTTTCTCCCTTTGTTTAAAATATGCTGACCACACAGTGACCCCTCCTAACCCATCGGTCGAAAATTACAACCAGCCACACAAACAAGCAGCGTGAGGTCAGAGGAGCAGGGTCTGCTCAAAGTTAGTAATCATACATTAATTCCCTGACATAATTAATCAAAATGAACCACTGTTATCTAGCGAGAAACCTTTAACCTATTACAAAGGGGTCAATTTGCGAACCACTTGAGCCTGGGAGTTTGGTACAAACAGCATACGCCCTTCATCCGGATGCCCTAAGTAGGGAAAAATGCCTTTGAAGTCCCAAATCTACTAGATTGAGATATAATTTCATCAATCAAGTTAAAAGCCTGCCTCCCTCCAGAAGGATTTCACTGGGCTCTGTCAACCGACTCCCTTGTGTGGCGACTGCAAATCTACTTGTAAGACTTTGTGGGTCTTCAGTGGGCTAGCATTGGTCTGGCTTGGCAGAAGAGCCAAGGGTTTATCAAACTGAAGAGGAAGAAGAAGGATTAGCGGAGGAGCCTGTTTTCCCCCCAGCAAGAGAGAAGCAAATGAGATCTTTGATATGAATATGAACTGGTGAGTGTTTCCATTCACTGAATAGCTGATTCTAGAAGAGGCTGTTGGCCAGGTGTTTGGGGTCCATCCTTAACCACATAGTCAGATGGGAGGAAAACAAAATTAGAGGAATTAAAACTGTTCTGCTGTAATTCAGGGGATTTTTGTAGAGACAGGCTCTGCCATCTATCACAGACAAGCACCCACATTCACTTATTAGCTCCATTATCAGTCAGCAGGTGAGCATGGACCACGGCTTCTGACAGTCTGTCTCTCCTCCCTCTCTTCTTCCCTCTGCAGATACTGAATGTGTTTCCCAAGACTCAGTACCTTCCACTGAAATTGTGGCATCATCGCTCTTCTGAGAAGTGTCACTTCAGAGCCTGAAGATGTCAAGGGAAGATATGGTGAATCATCATCTCCGTTTGGAGAAGGGCAAAGAGATCAGTATCCAGTCATGCACATCAATGAAAATATGACAATCACATTCTAGAATGAATGCATGTCAACGAATCAGCATGACTCTAACACGGTCACCTGAATAAGAGAGCCCAGTGGAAAGACCATTTTTTGGCGATCATTTGCCTCCATCCTGAGCAAGGTTCTGATTCAAATGACTGCTTGGTTTTCTCAGATTTTCCTCTCTGTGAACAAGTACTTTCCAAACAGTCACACTGGGCATTCTCCACTGAACTCAATCATCCCAGTGAATGCTGGATACTTGCTGGCACTTTGTCACACAGAGCAGTGGACAGGTCACCTTGAGGGATGCATTCAGTTCTTCTCAGTTATGGTTTCCAGGAGAGACAGGCTGAAACACCCACTTTGCTATTTAATTCTTTAATTTATTTTCAAAATTCTTTAATTTATTTTCAAAATGAGGAAATGGAGGGCCAAGAGAGTAAATGCCAGCTAAGAACATACATTAGTAGGTGACACAACAGCATTGGAATTCACATCAGTTAGTCTTCAAACTATCCCTCTCCCACAACTGCAAGCTCCTTATGTTAGATACGGTATCTGTGATATTGAACTTATATCAAATTCATATTCAAAAAGTATAGCGAGAACAACCTTCAAAAAGATAAGATTCTGTGCAGATGAAACAGTAGAAGATTAAGCCAGAAAGGAACCCTTCACTTTTGTAAGTAGAACTCACTGCCCAGAACAATAAAGAAGACTCTTCCCTCTGTCCTTTATCTGCTCAGCGGGAACAGCAATGCTGGAAACCCACCCTATTGTCTAAGCTCACATGCAACTTGCCTCCTTTCTGTTTCCAAGAGCTATCAATTTGCCTCCTTTGCTATCCCTTCTATATGGAACATTCTTTCTCCTCGTATAGCTCTACTGGTACCTTTGAGCCTTCAGATTTCAACTTAAATTTTCTCTCCTCAGAAATGCCTCACTTGGCCTCCCTATCTAAGGCTACCTTTTCCTCTCAGTTACTTCAGTTAGGTTTTGCTTACAGTTTTCAACACAATCCAAAGTACATTGTTGACTCACTTGACTAACATCACATTCCTCTCCCCCCAGCAAATAAGACATCTATTCTGAGTTGGGAATGTGCTGCATTCCCAAGCCCAGCAGTGTTCCTGAATGAGAGGATGAAGAAGTGAGGAAGGAGGGGACTCTGAAGACGTGAAAGGCCTCTGATAGTGTCCAACACCAAAATGATCTGAAGGCTAAATCTTCATGCAGTTACTCGTAAGGATTCAGGAGGCATAACTGCAGCTATAGAACATTCTGGGACTTGCTACTGGACAGACGAGCAGCTGTATCACCTTTGGCAACTAAAAATCTTTTAAGGAACTAAAATCCCTGTGTTTTCTGCTGAGCAAAAATGCTAGGAAACTGTGTTCTCCCCAAATGGCCCTGAGTGTGTGTGTCCATGTTCTTCCTTTGTTTAACTCGTGCCCCCTGCTAGGAACTTTCTGGACAACCCTGCTCCAGAAACCCTTATAACACAGAGCCCAGAAGCACACCCCTGCAGAAGAGTCCCAAAATGCAGGGCTGTAACAGACACTTGCCAAGTTCTCCCAGTAACCCTCAATGAGCACCAGGTCCACTCTCCTGTGGGTGATGACCAGGGGCTCAGGGAGGCTGAGCAACACCTGAAGCAGCCTCATCTCATGCTCCCTGTTCTCCTCTGCTGGGTGCCACCTGTTCATCGGGCAGAACGTGAGGCACAGTGGGAGAGCCCTGAATGCTGCTCCTAAGACTTCGTGGATTACTGCACACGAGACTCAACATGTGTAAATCATCAGGGAAAAACTTGAATGATGCATTTGAGACAACAGCCGATACTCACCCTATTAAGAAGCATAAAATTGCATTTTCAAAACAACGACCAAATCCCCATGTCCTTGGCAGCCAGCGTGCAGTGTGCAGGCAGGATGCACCTAGGGTCCCGCTGCCTGGGGTGTGCCCTGGGGGGAGGAGGGGTTGGGACTCATCTTCCAGACCTAAGAGTCTGGAACTGCCTTGAACTCATCTTCCAAACCTAAGAGCACAAACACAAGAGAAGGTGACTCACAGAGGTCCTGCAAACTCATCCTCTGAAATATCTTCAAAGCCAAGA
>PVHY01004865.1:0-89110 GCA_004024945.1 Uropsilus gracilis | reverse complement strand
CAGGACCTGGGCTCTTGTTTTTAGGGAGAGTTTTGATGACTGCCTCAATTTCACTGCTTGTGATTGACCTGTTTAAGTTTTCTATTTCTTCTTTGTTCAATTTTGGATGACTGTATTGTTCCAGGAATTTGTCCATCTCTTCTAGGTTGCTGTATTTGCTTGCGTATAGATGTTCGTAGTAGTCTCTAATTATCTTTTGGATTTCTGCTGGGTCTGTTGTAATATCTCTGTTTTTGTTTATGATCCTGTTTATTTGAGTTTTCTCTCTTCTTTTCTTTGTAAGCCTTGCCAGGGGTTTGTCAATTTTATTTATTTTTTTCGAAGAACCAGCTTTTGGTTTTGTTTATCTTCTCGATGGTCTTTTTTGTTTCTATTTCATTAATCTCCGCTTTTATTTTTGTTATTTCTTGCCTTCTGCTGGGTTTTGGGTTTTTTTGTTGCTCTTTTTCTAAGTCCTCAAGTTGGGAGATTAGAGTATTTCTTTGGGCTGTTTCAATTCTTTTTGTTTGGGCCTGTATTGCTATGAACTTTCCTCGTAGTACTGTGAAGCATAAATTCTTTTCCAGGGAAATAGAAGTTGGGGAGGTGATGAAGACCTTTGAGGTGAAGAAGAAATCATTAGACATGTTGCTGGGTTTTCTACCAATTTGAGGTGCTGGGAAATGAAAAAACTATATATCTTTTCTGGTAGGCCTACAAGTCTCCATCAGTCCTTAGTGGTCATTATAGAGAATACCTTCCACTGAAAAGGAAATCTGAATTCTGAGTAAAAAGATGGGTCTCAGCCCCCAAATGGCAAATGGCAGCAACTCAGCTCAGAGATGAGAGGGAAGTCAGAAGTTGGGGCAGGTAGAGCTGCAACAGATACCTGCCACTTGTCTGGTGACATGCTAAGTGCCCATCCTGCCACTCATTCACTCATTTGGTCAGTGCCAGGCCTGTGGGGGACTAAAAGAGCCTCAAATCATAACTCTATTGAAAAATACTAAAACTTTCCATGACTTTCTTCTTTGGGCCCCAGCTCTCCTTTCTTCAGGCAAGTCCCTGGAAAACCTTGGTGGCTGATTTGCTGATTTCATCCTCTAAAAAGTATCTATGGACTTCATCGGTCATCTCTATCACACTACATTTTTTCCGATGTAAGCCAGGTTCATTCCAGTCTCCATCCTCTCTAAAGCAGTAGAACCCTGTGCCACCCATCATGACCACCTTCTATCTTGGTTAAAACTCAAGATTAAAAAACACTTTAACTGGCTCCCCACTTGATTTGATCACTCAAACCCAGACTATTTCACCTGGAGCATGAGATCTGGCTTCTGCTAATCTGTCTTCATTTCTTGTTATGAGAACTCTCTTGTTTCCATTATACTGACGACTCTCAGGTATTGAAGTATGCCCATACTGTTCACCCCTCTCTTTTTTTGTACATACCACTCTTTTTTTGTGGTATGTTCTTTCTAGCTTGACTGACTAGCGGAATTTGATCAGTCCTATAAGCTGCAGCTGAAATATGATCATTTCTGTAAAGCAGTCCATGATCTCCCAACTTTTCCTTGACTTCAGCCTTCTAGTCTCCAAGGCAGCATCCTCCCCATACTACCTGGCTCATTCCTGTGCTGTCTTGTCCTCTTTGCTTCCAGCCCTGACTTTTTTTTTTCATTTGAGCCTTATTCTACACCAGGCACTCTGCTAAAGTACATATATAACCACCCTGTGACATTGACACTGCTACTATCCCCATTTTACTGGTGAGAAAATAGAGGCTTGGAGACTCTAGTTACCCAACATCACCCAGGATACAGGGTTAATAAGTGACATTGTTGGGGATCCACCCCAGGCTGACTCAGAGGTTTAATCCTGGTGCTAGTTTGACCCATTGAAAGGGTATGGTAATTCTGGGAGAGACTTGCTGAAGCTTGGCAGGAGAGATGAAATCTTTCTTAAATCCTTGGGACTGATGTCCCAAAGACATTCAACTTGGGACAGTTGAATGCCCAGTATTTGCTGCTTCTTCCATCTGAGGCAGAGTGAAGAGGGATTTAAAAAAAAAAAAAGGCAGTACCTTTTAAAGGAGAAAAAGATGCAAAGTTTCAGGTACAGATGTTGCCTACATTTACTGTTCCCAGGAAATCCCCTGGCCACACCTAGGCAGAGAAGGTCAAAAAGTCCTGGACAAGACTCACAGGAACCTGACTGGGGATTGGCAGGGTGGGGGGAAGAGAGTAAATGAGGCAGGGACTCAGGCTTCAACTGCCACCTGGTGGTCAGCCTTAGAGAAGCACATGATGGGGCCAGGGTACTGCCTTGGCACAAGCCAAGGGGCAGAGAGACTGCTCAAATGAGTTGTGCATTCACTCACTCATTCACCCATCTTTCTATTTGTTCATTTCTTCATTCATTCCAAAAGGTATAATGTATAAGGTATAGTCCAGGCTTGAGAATGTGGCAGTGAGCAAAATCAAAACGCCTGTTGTCACTGTACTTGTGTCCTAGCAGTGTGAGAGAGAAAAAAAAAAAAACAGGTAACATTGTGTGTTAGATGGTGATTAATGATATGGGGGGAAAGCAGGGAAAAGGGGTGTGCAGCAGCTTTGCCATTTTAAACAAAGTCAAACTGAGAAGGTGAAATTTGAGAAAATATTTGAAGGAAGGTAAGGGAGACAGCCATGGGGATAATCTTTCAGAAGAGGGTTCCTGGCTAAAGAAATGATCTTAGGAAAGATCCTGAGGTAGGAACATATGTGATGTGATACAATTGTAGAGCAGTGAGTGGGCCAGCTTGCTGGAACAGAGTAAATAAGGGGAGGAGCAATAGGAGATAAACACAGAGAGGTAGGTTCAGGTTACATCATGTGGGGCTCTGAGTGAATGGGAAGCCATGGAAGGGTAATGTGCCTAGTATCACTAAGCATTCTGTCTCAATAGCCTGTGTGCTACAGTACTGACAGGATTAGATATACAGACCAGTAGAACAGAAAAGAAAACCCAGAAATAGACTTAAATAAATCCATTCAACTGAGTTTTGACAAAAGTGCAAAAGCAACAGAGAAAAGATGGTCTTCCTAATAAATGATGCTGGACATCCATAAGCCAAAACCCAAATATCTGAACTTCGCATCTTATAACAAAATAAAGTCAAAACAGAATGCAGGAGGTTTTGTCTTAGAAAAAAACTAATTAGAGAACATCTTTGGAACCCAGATCCCAGCAGAAATTTTACTCTTGACACCACAAACGAGAAAAGGAAAATCTGATAATTTAGATTGTTATCCAAACTAAATTAACATTTAATCCACATTGCTCTGTTAAAGACATGCTTTATTCACACACACACACACACACAACTGAAACACCACATATCCTTCATCAGGTGAATATTCAAACTGTGGCACATCCATTCCATGTAATACTACTTAGCAATAAAAAAGAAATGAGCTATTGGCACATTGGAAAACTTGGATGAAAGTCCAGGGAATTATTCTGAGTGAAAAAATTATTCTGAGTGAAAAATTTCAAGAGATTATCAAACATACATGCATACATATATTTGTATATATATATATATTTATTTATGTGCCTCATATATTCCATATACATGAGTGCCCATTTATGTGTATTTGCAAACTTACTTCTCTTGAAGTAACATTGGTGTACAACCTTATATAAGCTTAAATATCAATATTTAAATATTTAAATATCATGCTACATTATTTTTATCACCAATGGGTCATTCATTGCCCTACATTGTCCCCATTTACCCAATTAATCCACCCAACTTCCGTCTTCCCATCTGGTAATCACTATTTTGTTCTTGTAGTCTAAGACTTTGTTTTCATTTTGTTTTTTCTCTTTGTCTTTTTACAACATCTGGATGAAATTATATGGTGTTTGTCTTTCTCCATACAACTTAACTCACTAAGTATAATAACCTAGAGTTACATCCATGTTGTTGCAAATGCCAGGATCTTATCTTTTTTATAGCTGAGTAATATTTCATTGTCTATATGTACCACACCTTCTTTATGCATCAATGGGCACTTAAGTTGTTTCCAAATCTTGGCTACTGTAAATAATACTGTGATGAACATGGGAGTGCATTTATTCCATTTAATTATTTTTTTGTATTCTTCAGTTAAATAAATACCCAGCAGTAAAACTGCTGAATCATATGATATTTCTATTCTTAATTTCTGTGGAATTCTCCATACTGTTGTGCAGTGGATGCACCAAGTTATATTCTCACTAACAGTATACAAGGGTTGGGGGTTTCCTTTCCTCCATATTCTCACCAATACTTGCTGTTTCTTTTCTTTTTGATAATAGCCATTCTCACGGGTGTGAGGTGTTATCTTATTGTGGTTTTGACTTGCACTTCCATGTTGATAAGAGCTGAGGAGTACCTTTTCATGTGCCTATTGGCCATCTATCTGTATGTTTTCTTTGGAGAACTATCTATTCAGATACTCTCCCCATTGTTTAATTAGATTGTGTTTTTATGGTTGAGTTTTATGAGTTTGTATATTTCTATATCAACCCCTTCTCTGAAATGATTTGCAATTTTTTTTCAATCAGTAGGCTGTCATTCTGATGATGGTCACCTCATTGCACAGAAGACTTAATTTGATGTAGTTCTATTTGTTTATGTTTTCTTTTGTTTTCCTAGCAATTGGGGCTGTATTCTTGAAGACATCACTAGATCTGAGGTCGAAGAGCTCGTTACCTATGTTTTCTTCTATGTACTTATGGTTTCAGATCCTATATTTAAGACTTTAGTCTATTTAGAGTTCATTGTTGTGCACTGCATTAGTTAATGGTCTAGTTTTCTCCTTTTGCATTTGACTGCCCAGTTTTCCCAGCACCACTTATTAAAAAGATTTTCTTTATTACATTTTATGTTCTTGGCTCTTTTGTCATAAATTAGTTTTCAACATATATGTACATTTATTTCTGGGTTCTAAATTCTTTCTATTTGATCTGTATGTATGCTTTTATTTCAATATCACACTCTTTTGATTACTATAGCTTTGAAGTTACTATAGTATATAGTAGTCATACAGCAGTTGTAATGACTATAGCATATGTAGTTTAAAGTGATGAATCAGGAGACCACCATTATTTTTTCTTCAATTGTTTTGTCTTTGGAGGTTCTTTTTCATTTCCATATAAATATCATGATTCCATTTTTATAACATTACTGATCAAATAAAATTATAGTGGAAGAGAAAAGATTTATTATTTCTAAAGACTAGGGATGGGGGGAGTTAAGTGTGGTTATAATATGACAGTTCTGTATCTTGAGCTCTGTATCTTGACACATGAATCTCTACACGTGACAAAATTGCATAAGAACAACACACATGTACACAGCCACAAATAAATTCATGGAAAAATATTGCAATCTGAATAAGTTCTGTGAATTGTATAAATGTCAGTTGACCAATTTTGCTATTGAATCATAGTTATACAAGGTGCCAACACCAGTGGGGGTCAGGGTGAAGGGCATGCAGGACTTCCCTGCAATTTCCTGTGAATTACTTCAAAATAGATGTTTCTAAACAAAACAAATAAGTCTAGATAAAACCATGTGATATTCTAAACAAAAACCTTAGAATGTTTGTCAAGATCTCCACTATGTCAACTTTTAAAAAACTAAAATACTATAACAGATTTACTAATATTTATATCTGAAAAATTTGTTCCTCCCTGAAATCAGAACTACTGATGGTCTGACATTAATTAGAAGACACTCAAATAGCAATCAGTTCAACACTTCTTTTACAGATGTGAAAAATAAGGTTCAGAGACATAGTTACCCATCCATGGTCCATACAGTAAAGGAGGATGGTGGGAATAAAAGCCTCTTGTTTCCCAGTTTCAGTGAAGATGACAAGTGGCTCAGCAGGTGGAAAAAAAAAACAAGTGCCTTCAGCTCTGAGAATCTCTCCCCCTTAAACTCTATAAAATGGCTGGCAATGAGTTAGCGTTTGTCAAGTGCTTGACACATGTTTAGTAGTCTAGAAACCACAGTTTCCTTACATCCTTTGTTAAAAGAAGGGTAGCCATGCCTTCCAAATCAGGAGGGAAAGATTCACAGACTATAGGAACAGCAGGGGTCTCCCAGACTCCATCAGTTCTAGAGCTCTAGTATGGAATATCTCTGGTGACCTTATGGGCGTGGGGCTCAGGTTTACCATGGAGATGAATCAGGGGAGAATGCAAAACTTTCAGTTTCTATGGCTACCGCCTGAGAAGCTAAGTATGATTTGAAAGAAAGGTGGCGGAGGGAATTCTATCCATGGAGGGGGGCCCCTCTCTAAAGCTCACCTAGGGGTGGAGGAGGGGGAAATTACAAAAAAGAAGCCACTCATCTTCATGGTGACAGACAAGAAGGGGTAGAATCACCCAGGGAACAGCAGGAGGTGAAAATTTCTCTCTCTGATACTAGAGTGCTGCTAGGGGTTCACTGGGACCTGTGTAAATGTTTAAATATTTCTCCTTGTACCACCTAAATGTTTCTTTCATAACACCTGTGTGACTATACACTTTGGGAAAGACTGAACCAGTATGTCTATCCTATAGTTTCTCTCAAAGCTACTATGAAGGCCGTTAAGACATTGTTTATCTAAGTCCTTTGAAAACAAATGCCATCTATACAAATGGAAATGCAGTAATTAGGCCCTACTTGCTTTTCGTGACCCAAAAAGGCAGTTCTATCTGCCCCATTCACTCCAGTACGTCAAACAAAGCCTTGCACATAGCAGGAATTCAATGAAGAGAGGTTGGCTGGATTAATCCATCACTTACTTCCTGCTGCCTCCAACTGTAAGCTCCATGATAGTAACTGTGTCCAGGTCCTATACATATGATCATATTCAAGACTCAGTCTCCTTTCAGAGACTTTGATGAAATGTGACTCTTCACCTGGGTGTTGCCACCATACCCTTGGGTATCACTATAAAAACATTTACCACAATACACCAAAATCATTTGTTGTTTCTCTTCCTCACCAAGCTCTTGGTGCCTCTGAAGCAATGCATATTTATACTCCAGCAGCTAGTACAGTATCTGGCACATAATAGATCCTTAATATTTAATTGAACCAAATTCTGCTCTGTTGCTTATAGAATACAAAATCTTCACACTTCTGGCCAACTGTACATCAATCTTACTTCCTTTCACTTTTTAGCACAAAACTGTTACATGTTCATTTCCTTCAATGCACTTCACTTAGTCTCTAAGTTTCCCCTCTTTTGTAGTATAGCATAGTAATTAAAAGCATGGGCTCCAGAACTGGATTCAATAAAGTTGGGTCCAAGTCCCAGTATAATAGAAAACTATTGGGCCAGTTACTTAACCCCCTCTGAGCCACAATTTCTTATCTGTAAGATAGGGCTATAACAACACCAATTTTTATGACAATTATGAGGATTAATTCAGAAAATGCATATAAAGTACTTAGCATATTCACCTGGCAGGAAGTGAGCACTCAAAGAAGGTTAGATGTTATTATTATGCGGCTTATTCATTTAACATCAAGTCCCTACCTAATGGCTGCCAGGTACTATACTGTACTGAGGTTTAAAATCAGATGAGTAAGACATTCTCCTGGCCTCAAGGAGCTCTCAGTCTAGTGAAAGACATCTGTAGTTAAAGAAATCCATAGTCCAATATTATCACAGGGAGGCAAATAAAATACTGTAAGAGCTAAGAGAAGGGCACCTCACCTGCAAGTGAAAGACCAGGAAATGTTTCCTGAAGGAAGTGATCCTTGACCTAAATCATAATGAACTGAAATTTGCCAGGAAACAAGGGAGAGAATATTCCAGGAAGGCCTAAGGAACCATACAGGTCTGGAGTATTAGGAGAGTTTGCCAAAGATGGAGCTTAGGATCAATGGGGGAACAAAATAAAACACAATGGCATCAGATCACATCAAATTTGTCTTCTAAGATAAATGTGGGGTGTATATTTAACAGCATGTCCTCCTCAGGGCCAAAGTTATTCTCTCCATTCTAATCAAACTGCTCTTTAATTATTTGTTTACCTGTCTACTGGTTCAAACCATATCTCATTCTTCGAATTCCCAGTGGCTAGCATTCATATCACACTCAAAAAAGTTGGAAAGAGGGTAGAAGGGACTTCTGCATGGTCATCGAGTGACTCCGTAACAGAACTCAAATCTAGGTCTTCAGTGCATTTTTAAGTGTCACCACATTCTTCCGTGGTAGATATAGAGGTAGGAGTTGAAATCTTTCATTTAATGTAATACTCATTGTATTTAAGTTTTTTTTTTCCTTACATGGTTTATTGAATTTGTCACCACTAAGGCAAATTCAAATTTCAAAAATACTTGGTGATGCTAATTTCAACACTAAAGATAAAGAAGTTAGTTTGCAAACATTTGGCAAGTGATAAACTGTTATTGATTTTACAGTGAGCAAAATTTCAACTTGCAGAATATCACACACTTAAGACAAAACAGCAATAGATCCTCAGAAGCAAGCCTGAGACTGTCTAAACCAACAAGCAATTCTGGAAGATAAGAGGAAGTCCAAGAACTCTTAATTATTTGTTGTCTAAGGTAACAAATCTGTGTGAATATCCAATTGTGATAAATCAACATCCATCATCTCTATCAGGAAGTTGCAGGAAACCTAAGCCATGCAGCACAAATCTCTCTCTCCACCACCTGAGCTTGAGCCATGGGAGCTGCTGGTGTAGCCCTGGTAGTTTCCCCATCCATGGCCAGAGTTGCTGATGTCTACCCACAGCACCTCCCTGTGGCCAACTATGTTTGAGCAAGGCACCCCCATTCTGCAGTGGCAGAGGGGCCCTGCAGCTTCCAGGCTGACTACACAGGGGCCATGCACTAGTAGGACTTGGGTTCTGAGCACCAGATCACCCCTGACCCTCAGGGCTCCAATGCTCAGCCCCAGAACCTTGGAATCAGTGCAAGTAGCAGTGGGTGGCGGGCATTTTACCTGTGCTCCCACAGTTCAGGCTGCTGGCAGAGGCCAGCAATGATGGCCAGTGGCAGTGGTTCCTCCATCACATCACTCAAGGGCAGAAAGACCTGGGGTTGCAGAGGTGAGGCAAACTCCCACATAGAACACAACAGCTAGCCCTGCTGTCCTATTCAGAGCTGTATTCAGAGCATGGGACCCACTGGACCAGCCAAGAGCAGGAACAAAGCCAATGGAGTCAGGGGACAACATGGCAGGCAGATCACACCCCAAAGCAGCTGGGACCGTCCCATGTCCCAGTGCTACTGCAGGACACCCCTTTCTACATGGTTACATCTGGCTCTGCTGAAGGGGTACTGGGTACAGATAGCCTCCAGACCCAATGAGGCTGGTTCTAGGCTTGGCTCGTTAAAGCCCACTAGCCCATGAACCTGCCCTGAGGTTAGGGCAGGTTGGGTCTATGCTAGTACCAATGTTTTCCTTTTATATTTGATGCCTGGATTGTAGAATGGATTGATTGGTTGTGAACAGAATAGACCAATCAGATCCATTCAATCAACTTATTAGTTAACTGTTTAGACAAAAAGTCAAGAATGGGCTAATTGGTCCTAAGTGGTCTAATAGGTCACTTACCATTACAAATAATCTAATCACTTCTGTAGGGTAGAGGACCCTGAAAGGGTATCAGGCAGCACAGCAGTCAGCTTAAGCACTCTGTTCCTGGCCTCCAAAGGAAAAAAAAAACATCCAGCAGCCAATCTACAAAGAAAGAAGATAATATGAAGAGCTTTCCAGAGAACTGGCCTCCGCACCTACCTTTGACCCTATCTCTGACACCACCTACTGGTGGCTAGTGGTGACTGGCACTGTTGGCCAGTGCTACGCATTACTGTGTACAGGTGACCAGCACTCTGTATCCAGGTCATGATTGAGAGTTATCCACCGCTTCTGATTATCTGGCACCACCTCCTGGTGTTCTTGTCCCTTGCTATCCAGTCCATTGTCCAATGTTATCCAGCCCAGCCTTCAGATTGTTGCTGTGGGATGCTGCACTGTCATCTTAGTGACCCCCACCTATGAGAACCTGCAGCTGCCACCGTGAGTTGGATCCTGAGCCACTGTTTGCCAGTTTGCCATGAGCTCCAGGCCTTCATTTATAAGACAGCACCATCTTGAATGAGTGGTCTTTTGTTTGGGAATTTTTGATACTGTAGACACTATCTGAGGTGAGCTAGGCAGCCACTCCAGCCTTAGAAACTTTGTTTCCCCTTTTTGTTAAATAAGCCCTAAACCTTCTTGGTATTGCAATTGTGCATGCAGTGAGAACCACAGAAAGTGACCTGTTCTCTATCTCAACAATAATGGATGTTAACCAAGTCCACTCTCCTTGCTTTCTCAGCTAAATTTTAATTCCTTTGTTCTTAAACCCTAGTCCTAAAACCTGTAGAGACCCCTGACCCAGGCATCTCACAGAGTCTCACTCATGCCCAGGGAGATCTCCTTGGAATAGTATTTTCTTGTTCTTTGGCTAATCAATAAACATTCACTCCTCACCTGCCTTTCACCAGCGCCTGTGGAGTCTGGTTTTAGATCTTAACCAGAGGGTTTCAAGAGCCCCTAACTGGGCTTGGGAGCAGGATCTTTCAGTCCATCTTTCTGGCTCCTGGTAGGTGGAGCAATGAATAGCAGTTGGTAGTCTGCTAGCTTACTACCTGCTTTTTGGGGGAGGTTGGGATCAGACTAAGGAGTCCCAGGCCTGTTTCCTAGGTGACACAATGATGTCATTTATTGTTTTTTCCAACAGCCTATAACATATTACCTAGTTACTACATACTGCCCTATCATGACTATCAACTATAATTTAAAATGTATTTCATTTGGAATCTTATTTTTCAAGGCAGGTAGTGTGTTCTACTTAAATTTCCTAGGACAACTTGGAATGTGCCCTAAGATAATCAGTGTGTATTTATATTGATGAGTTTAAAACAATGACATCACTTCTTTCAAAGTCTTGGCATTACATTTTACATAAGTACTGTCTACAAGAAATATGATGGGAGTCACAAATAAGTGCCTGGTAATTTTAAGTTTTCTAGTAGGCACATCTGAAAAGTGAAAAGCACAAGTGAAACTGATTTTAGTAATATGAAATAATCCAATGTATACAAAATATTCACATTTCAATATCTAGTGAGCATAATATCTAGTCACCTTTTTTTGGTAACGATTTTTTTTTGAGACCCAGTGTGCTTTCCACACTTTTAATGTATTCCACTTCAAAAAAGCCACATTGAAGTGCTCAATAGCTCCATATGATTAGCGGCTACCCTACTGAACAGAGCAGTTCTAAATGGCTGCTTTTCAGGCCTGTCAAACTATCTTTCTGTCTATATAATGATACTGAGCATTTAATAGGTACCAGTCACTGAAGTAGGAATAGAAATGCAAAACTTAATCAGACATATTCTGGTGAGAAAAATCGGCAAATCACTAGCTAGAACAGTGTGTTGGGTGGTAGGTTTTATGGATGAAGCAATATTTGAAATGGTCACACAAAAGGAAGCTGGCCATGGGGAGGCTGGAGTCGCAGGTCACCTATCTGTTCCGAGAGCTGCCTGCGTATAGAAGTGCGAGTACAGGGAAAGAGAGGGCGGAGAGGATTGGTTCGCAGGAACGCAGAGACGGAAGCTGAAGGGTGGACAGAGTGCTACTGCCGCTTTGCGCTTGCGCATGTGCGAGGCCGCCAGTCTTGCTAAGCGCAGAAGGGAACCCCTGCGGCTTCGACCCCTCAACAAAAGGGGGCGCTTGGCGCCATGGGACGTGCGTCCACCCTCGCCCACTCAGGCACAAAAGCCCGCATCCCCACCTCCAGGTTTCTGCGCCCACGGGATTTACCGGTCTACTGTCGGCAACTAGGAGTGCCTAGTAAAGCAGCGTCTAGCGTTCCGCTTTCTTGTTTGATTTTAACAGTAGTACAAGTTCGTGGAAACTGTTGCCAGGGCCCGTAAACAGTTGCTTCCGGAAGTCGCTTGACGCTTAGGTAACCATACTGCTACTGAACCAATGGGGCGCTTCTTCCGATTTCGTTTCTCTTCACCCTTAGTTTATCTACTCAGCTTGCCTTCGATCCCGGAAGTGAAGTCTCTGGATACCTCCTACTCCCAAAATGGCAGCCTCTGAAGACGACTTGCTGCCGCCGCGGCTCCCCGATCTCTTCGAAACCTGCAAGCAACTTCTGGATGAGGTGGAAGTAGCGTCTGAACCCACCGGTTCACGCGTGATCCAGAATAAGGTGTTCAAGGGCTTGGAACTACTTAAGAAGGCTACTGAAATGTTATCACAGCTCGACTTATTCAGGTATGGGGAGAGGGTAATAAATGGGTGAGAACGTAGGAATTAATGGTATCCAAGGATGGAGCCTATTAACCTAGGTTCATTAAAACTGGGGACTTTTCTTTCCCACCACCCTCTTATCTGTATGCATTGTTTACATCCTCCATCTCTCCAAGGTAGTCGATAAGCCTGTGCCTTTTCTCCCTGGTGAGAGCTGCTCGCATAGGTGTTGAGTGGGAGCTCTTGGCCACTGATTCCCATGGTTCCTCCCCTTACCTTAGCCTCATGGCAGTCATTTCCTCTCCCTGGAAGTGAGAGCCACAGTTTGAATACCTAGCTCGGCTTCACAGCCTCCTCTTTACTTTTTCTAGCCAAAACGAAGAATTGGAAGAGATTGCTTCTACCGACCTGAAGTACCTGTTGGTGCCAGCATTTCAAGGAGCACTCACCATGAAGCAAGTTGACCCCAGCAAGCGTCTAGAACATTTGCAGTGGGCTCGAGAACATTTTTTAAACTACTTGACTCAGTGCAGATGCTATCACGTGGCAGAGTTTGTACTGCCCCAAACCAAGGATGACTCAGAGGAAAATAACACAGCTCATTCCTCCATGGCCTATCCTAACCTTGTTGCTATGGCATCTCAAAGACAGGCTAAAATAGAGAGGTGGGTCAATGGCTTTATATAAATTAAG
Organism: Uropsilus gracilis; assembly: GCA_004024945.1. Classification (NCBI taxonomy): domain Eukaryota; kingdom Metazoa; phylum Chordata; class Mammalia; order Eulipotyphla; family Talpidae; genus Uropsilus; species Uropsilus gracilis. Next base: position 76,121 of record PVHY01004865.1, on the reverse strand, counting down.
GCCAACCCAGTGGCAGTGCTGCTGGGTTGGGGGCAGTGCATGTCTATAGAAGAGGGTTGGTGAGATATCTTGCTCATTTGGTGAGAGCAGAAGAACATGCTCAGTGTTTCAAGCCTATGACTTTGTTGAGATGGTCATACCTGGCTTTCAAACTACCATACTACCTTGTGTTTGTCATCACTGGTAGTGTTGTGTAGCCACACCTCAGCATAACAACCTTCAAATGTTATAGTGGAGTAAATATCTCTGAAGGACACAGTATCTTGTAGGTCTAGTGTGTTTACAGATTGAGAAGCTGTGTTCTAGCTCAGTATTGGATCAGGTGTGAGATATCCATCCTAACCTAATCTTAGTCTTATTGTGACACCTTAAGCAAGTTGCTTGCTCTTCTTAGCTTAGTTTTTAAAAAAACTTAATGAGTGCTCTTGATAGGGCTACTTAATGAGTGCTACACCCCCCCCCCATTGTCACTTTTACTCTTAATGTCTGGGAACTGTCCGAGACAGTGGAGATATGAACTGAATGTGGGTACTCTAAAAAGGTACAGGTTTCTTAGTGCTCTGAAAGTAAGAGTGTTCTTGTGTAAGCCTTTATAAGCCAAAATGATATGAAGAGATGGAATTTTTTTTTAATTTATAAGGAAGAAATGCTAAGTGTTCCCAGACCCAAAAGATAACTTGCCACATAGTACATAAAACCTAAAAGAATTAACATACAGTGAAAGCTGAAGTGATCTGATACATAGTATCAGTATATACATGTATATATATAAATAGTTTCCAGGAAGGAGCTTGGTGTGCCACTCTTGCTGTGTGGGGTGAGTGCTGCTTCTAACATTCCCTCAATCTCTGAAAACAACACTAAAGACTATTTTCATGCCCCACCTTTTGTCATAAAAGTGGAAATCCTCTTCACATTCTTTCTGGCACCTGAAAACAGGTGCTAATATATCTCTCTCATTAAAAACTAAGTGATGCAATATGACCTTTCAAAAGTGAGGGTGCCTATGTTGTTTTCATTTGCATTTCTTTGTGTAGCAAACTTAATCCTTTGCTCCGGTGTTTTTAAATGCCTGACAGAAGAGATACCAGCATTATCTTTTGCTGCTGGTTCCTGCATTTATAAGCTAAACCCCTCCCACCTTTGCTGACCTTCAGATACTGACTGTCAGCATCTACATGGGTGGTTCACCAACATCTCAAATTTAGAAAACCCTAATTCAACCGTTGGCTTTTATACCTCATATGTGTTCTCACACCCAAGTATATACCGTCCTCTCAGGTATTTCACTCAGAGACCTAGGATTTAGTTTCTGTTCGTCCCTTCTGAATCTCCACATCCAGTTCATCAGCAAGGCCTGCCAATTCTAGCTGCAATATGTATCCTAGGCCCTGTTTCTCTCCATCTCTATTATCCTATCTTAGTCTAGGCCACCAGCAGTTTTCACCCAGAATAGCCAATCCACTAACTACAAGGTGGTCTGGTGCCTGCCTCTTTCCAGTCCCATCATCCTCTTGATCACTGGACTCCAGCACAGTGGCCTTTCAGTTTTTCAGACTCTCTTCTACAGTCTTTGTTTTCATTACACAGAATGCCTTCATTTATCTGTCTTCCTGGGTTTCATCACTCCTACCAAAATGTATATCCCATGAGGACAGGACCCATTTTTAACTTGGTCTCTGTGCAATTAGCACAGTGCATGTAGATGATGGTCATGAAATAGTTGACAGAAAGGAGGAACAACATGAGCAAACGCCCCAAGAAAGGTAGTTTGAGGTGTGTACGGGCAATAGAGAATAGTCTGGTTTAGCAAAAACTAAAAATAATAATGTTGGATATATCTGCTTAACGAAGTCACATATGTAGACCACTGAAGGGGACAGGAGATGGGCAAAAAGACAGGTTTTTATGTTGTAATAGCATTTCACCTAGTAAGAAGTGATATAAATTAAGTTATAGCAATCGGAGATAATATTGTTCTAGAAGTATTTATATGAACAGAAACAAGTTGTTCAGATCTAATTATCTTCTCTACTCTTAATTCCCATCTTTAAGGAGTCAGCACTTTCATTCTTATAACAGAATTAAAGAAAAAAATAGAAGCTGGGTAATTAGTGAGCCAATTTTTAGATTTACTGAATTTAGGAATGTGAAGAGGATTTCTACTTTTATGACAAAAAGTGGGGCATGAAATCCAGGATAGCCATGTCTGCAAACAGATGGAACTTGCTACTAGAACTTTCAAGACTGTTCTGTGACAAGTACTAAAAATTGAGGAGCTTTGGTGGGTGTATATAGTTTGCCAAAAAAAAAATGTAAAGAGAAAAAAGCCAAAGATAAAACCTTGGATTTAAGGGGAAAAGAAGAAAAAGAAAAGAACAAAGGAAAGAAAATGGACAGGCCGGGCACGGTGGCTCGTGCCTGTAGGCTTCAGCCTATGAAGCGGTCGGGGCTAGGGATTGCCGTTCGAGTCCCCCCTGGGGCCCGTAGCGAGACCTAGTTCCAAAAAAAATAGCTGGGCGTGGTGGTGCGCGCCTGTAATCCCAGCTACCTGGGAAGCTGAGGCTGGGGATTGCTTGAGTCTATGGTACCACGGGCAACGAGACCCTGCGGTTCCACCACAGGCAAAAATAGCAAGACCTAGTCTCAAAAAAAAAAAAAGAAAGAAAAAGAAATTGGACAAGGTACAGATAGAAGCCTGGGGAAGGAAGAGGGCAATTGTCACCATCTCCTTGAAATTTCTCCCAACCTGTGCCCCCTCCCAGTTAACTATAGCACTTGATCTCTGTCACTCATCACAGCATAACTCTGTTACTCTCTAGACTTGAATATACTAAAGGTCGGAGATCATGACTAATTGCATCCTCTTATCCTAATCCTGTGTCCTTGTTATCCAACCCTATAATTGGATCCTAGTGATTATTTGTGATATCTTTACTGACAGAGGCATGGAAGAGTTATCAGAAAATTGGAAGCAATGTGATATAGCAGAGTTTTGGACTGAGATCCAGGGTGACCAATTTCTAGCGCCTCTTAACCTCAGTGTTTTCATCAACTAATGATGTTGTTTACAAAGCATTTTCATGTGTATTGTTTCATTTGAGTTTCTTAGCATTCCCATGAAGCAGATACTGCCATTTTAGAAAGAATGATTTTTAAAATTGATTTATCTGAAGTTACATAGCTAGTAGCCAGGCTAGGATTTAAACTAAGTCTTCAATTTCATTTCTAGTGTTAGCTCTACCATAGCATGGAAAAGAGAAAAGTGAACACTTGAAGACAGAACATGGGCTAAGGGAAGATGTTTCAAGAATAGAGAAAAACCTTTAATTGCTAATGTCAGGGAGTATGATTGAGAGAGTGAAACCCAGAAGAAGGTGTCTAGAAGCTGGGTTGCTAACGAAGGTGGGATGGTAGACATCTTGACAATGACAACATGAATTATCTGCTCAAAGGTAAGAGGGATAGAGGCAAAGTGAAGCTACAGAGATTAAGATGAAGAGTGAAATTGGATTTTACTTTGGCTGGTGAATGTGGTGGTAGCATGGAGTCCAAAAGATAAACTATAGGCATAGCCAAGCAAGAATGGCCTCTCAGCCAGTGTGTGATAATGTGAATTTGTATTCCACCTACTTGACACAAATTTGTAACTCACTCTCTTTAGCCACTTAGGAACAGAAAAAGGAATGGTGAAAGTTGCCCAAAGTCAGGAGTGACAGAAATTCAGGGACAATAGTGCTTCAGTGTCATGGCTCACCACAGGCCTGAAATGGTGATGACAATCTAGGCAGTGGTTTTCATTTTGTGGTTGGAGCCCTGAGATCCTACTGCATACCTGGGCAGGGGGTTGGAAGTCTTCTGGAATAACCAAGGTGCAGTTTGTTTATTACTCGTTGGGGTTCCATGTAAGTTCTCATTAGAAAAAGGGGCTCTTCTGCTGAGACAATGTTTTAAAAACACTGGCCTAAAAGAACAGGTGTTGAGGAGCTAGAAGTCCCAAAGATGACAGGGAGAAAAGCCATTAGAAGCAAGGATATAAAAAAGGAAAGGCCAGAGAGAGCCGTTCAGTTGTGAGTTTGCAGAGAAGGGGAAGGGAAGCACGAGAACTTCTCCAAGGGACTAGCAATCTGATCTGACATGGACCCTAGAAAGCCCCAGAATGTCTTGTTTTCCTGACTTAGGTACATCCAAGAAGGGGGTGGGGGAGTTGGACTGGAGTGAAATGTTCTTGGGTGCTAGTGCTAGAACTAATAGTATTCATGAACTAGGAATTGACCTCTGCAGTGTTTTACACAAAAGTAAACCTCTGATGATTCCATTGCATTTATTTATAACATTAGATAAAGTGCCCACTTGGGTTAAAGGAGTGGGAAGAACCTAGAAGTTTGTACAATAAAAAGTGTTTCCATAGCAGTGGAAACACTGTTTTCATGAATTATAGTCCTTGTTAATAATTTTGTAAAAACCATGAAGCCTCTCCCTGGCAAAACAAAAACTCCTTACATGTAGAATTTGGTAGAAAATTTCAGAGAGTTCAAGGACAAGGACCCTTTCACCCATGCACCCCACAAAAGAAATCAAAACACACACCCTAAAAAACCCTCTTTTATTGGTCTTCTGGTTAAGAATCTCAGGTTTGGGAGACTACCTATGGAGGAATGTCTGATTTTGGAGATCTAGAGTGGGGATCCAGCCATAGAAGATTTCAGAACACCTCTCTTGGAAAGCATGGAGCTTTTCTTTGGTTCCTCAGTTCCCCTCAAGCCCTTCCATCCAGTCAGTAGGTTCCTTCTGTTTTATATTTTAAATGCATCCACATCTTTTCACCTCCCTATTTCAAGTCACTGTCTCTTTTCAAGTCACCACTCTGAATTGTGGCAATATCCCCTCAATTGGTTTCCTTGCTTCTGGCCTTGCCTATAACCCCCCACAGCCAGAGTGGCCCATATAAAAGTCTTTTCATGTCACTGAAGTCATGTCATATTTTTCTCTTCAAAAACCTCTGATAGCTTTCCCATCTCGCTCAAAATATAGCATTTGATATTTTGGGTCTTGCAGCCTCCAGGGTTTTACAAACTGTGGCTCTGGCTATCTCTGACCTCATTTCCTGTCATCCATCATTCCTATGTATATAGACCATTGTGCTATTTCTCAACCAGGTTAAGCCAGGCACTCCCCACCCAGAACCTTTGTATTTGCCTTTTCCCCTTAGAACTCTTCCAGGTATTGGCATGGCTTGTCTCCCTATTTCACATCTTTGTTCAAGTGTCACCTCTTCAGAGAACTCTCCCCCAGTCACTTTGAATACAATAGCACCCTTCCTTTCACACCATCAATGCCTACGTTACCTTGTTCTTTACTGTTTCATAGTACTTACCACCCCCTTACTCATCATCTGTTGCTTTTTAATCTGTCTTCTCCCACTAGAATGAAAAGTTCATAAGAGCAAAAACTTTCTTCTATATACTGCTGTGCCTCCAGTTCTTGGAATGGGGCCTGTCACACACTAGGCACTCAGTAAATATTTGTCAGATGGACTGGTGAATGACATACTAGAATGCCTCCTGCAAAAAGCAGGCAGACTGCTTAAGGGGTCTTTATACTGAGATGAGTCAGAAAAGCTGGGAAGATTTTGCTCAGAAGGAAAGAGATGACCCTTTCTTAAGGTTGTCTCACTGAGAATGCCTGCATCAGTGGCAGGTAAATGAGTCCTAAGATTCCCAAATGGATATGGTATGATACAAGCCTAATTCAGGTTGATGTAGCAAAATGACTAAGGCACTATCTCCCTAAAGATGTTAGGAGGATTTGCTTGGGTCATGTTACTTTATCTTTTTGGCTTCAGAATGTGTTTCTCAGACTCTGGTGATCCCATCCTCGCTGTGTAGTGTTGAGGAAGCTTTGTATTTTTGCCAAGATGGAAGTTGGTGTACTTACTGCCTGGACATTTGCAGAGGTAAAATCTAACTGTATCCTGCTCTTGAAAGACTGCTTCTTTTTACATTCATGGGCAATACTTTTCTGTGCAACAGATACAAGCAGAAGAAGGAGTTGGAACATAGATTGTCTGCACTGAAGTCTGCTGTGGAAAGTGGCAAAGCAGATGAGGAGCTCGTTCGTGAATATTACCTCCTTCACATTCGAAGATGGATTGGCATCAGTTTGGAAGAGATTGAGGGCATTGACCAGGAGATAAAGATCCTGAAAGGAAGAGACTCTACAGAGGTAAGGCTGCCACTACTTATATAGCTCAGAAGGCTGCAGTCAGAGATTTAAACTTTCTGTAAGAAAGTAATGAAATTACAGCCTTTTAAGTCTCCATAAAATCCTTGATCTCAGATTAGTGGAAGATGACTGAAGGTTCTCTGGAGTAATTTCAGTAGCATACTCCCATGCTTTCTAATCTTCAGCAGTCTTCTAATAATTTGTGATTTTGTGACATGTCTCAAAGGGTTGAGAGCATGTCTCCATGTTCGGGGCCTATGGCCCCCAGTACTGGTGGTGCTGCATTAAAATAGCAGCTATTGTTCATTGGTGGATAGAGACTTGGAGAAGGGAAACCATACCTTCTTATGATAGGATTAATATTAGGGTATTTAAGAAAGAAAGGAGACAGAACCAAGAAGGAAGGAGAAGGAAGGTGTCGAAAGGAGTAGCAGGGAGGCTGGAGGCCTCAGAGCTGCTGCTATGTGGGGCAGCAGGGTAGGGAAGGGAAGAAAGCCAAGCTGTGGACTTCCATCCCCAGCCCGGGACAGTGAGGAGCCCAGGGAAACCTGCTGGAAAAACTTGTGACCTGTGTGAGCTGTCTTGGAAACGTGATACTTGAAAACTTGGTTTAATTTTGAAACTGTAAAACTTGGAAGTCGACTGGAGAACTGAAGAGAGTTTGCTGTGTTGCTGTTTTCAACGTGAGACATCTGAAGTGCTTGCTGTATTGCTATATCAAGTGAGTTTGGCTAATACTGGGCCACTTTGGATTTGGAACTGAAAAAATGCCAGAACTGTGTCTTTTGGAGAAGAATTGATGATGCCATCCTGGTTCTTTTTTTGTTGGATTTGAATCTCCTGCTTTTTGAAAAGGATCGACAATGCCATCTTGGTTTTTTCTAACTTGGAGTGAGTGAAGCTGTGTCTTTGAACAAGTGGCTGCGCCATCTTAACTCCTTTATCTGGCTTAACATGGGGCAACCACCATTTTGTGAACGCACATGGCTGCTGCAGCCATGTACTCTTTCGACTAGAGACTGAACTGTGTGGTAAGATTACCAAAGGGGTTCCCTTGAGACAATGGGGGGGTAGCACACCCTATCACTTGTACCCCTCAGTGACTCTTGTCTCATTTGCCTTTTAATAAGTTTGTTTTTGCCTCCCTCTTAAAGTTTATGTGGTCTTGCTGCATGCACCAGCTGGGAAGAACCTGGTGTGTGGCTGGCTTTAAAAGACCAGCTGTTCCCTTTTTTAAGTTTTGGCTAAGCTTTTTTTTGCTTGTTTTGTCACATGATATCATCTGGAGTAAAAATTGTTTTGGGTATGGCACGTGACTCCTTAAAGAAGACATGGGAGATGGACCATTAAAATATGTACTTGACTATAATAAACAAAGAAAGAGGAATAGAAAGAAATGGAAATGAAAGGTGACACTGGAGGAGAGATGGCAGTGACCAGAAGGAAGATAAAATGAGTATGTTTAGGTTAGGGGAGGAATCTGAATTGAACCATCACAATGATGCACTCTTGCACCTTTGGATCACATAGCAAGGACCACCTGGTGCCCCAGTTATCAAGCAGATCGCTAAAGAAAACCTGTAGCACAGTTTTAGCCAAGTTTTAGCAGATCTTTGAAGATCATAGCCCTGTTTCAGAGCTGCTGCTTCAGAAAACTAGACTCTGCTGTCACTTTTTGGTACAGGATGCAGTATGAATTGAGTTGAATTTATCAGCTAGTCACTGGCATTTATTTAAATCCTCAGGGAAACCTCTTCCTAATTTGACTTGTACTGATTAGCCCAAGAGCTTTTGCCTTAGGGTAACATCAACCTAGTTCCTTATGTTAAAATATCAAAGAATGAACAATTAGTATTCTAAGGACTTAAGGCCCTTTGAACATTTCTAGAAGAATGGTTTGAAAGCATTTTGAAGCTGAATTCTTTTGAGTCCTCCCCTTTTTTTGTTTGTTGGTGTTCTTTTTTAATGCTCTCCTATTATGTATTGGATTGGTTCTGTAGGTGATTGAGCTGGAGACAGCAACCATCTCTTCACAGGTGTGATTTGTTTTAGTATACCCCTGAATAGCCAAGCTGTCACCATTTCTGTACCTGTAAGTGACTAACCAATCCTTCCCCCCTGCATTTAGAAGCATACACTTCCAAAATATCCTAGAGCTTGTTGACCATACAGCATAACTCCTCTGGAAGGGGTTTTAAGAAGAAGACTCTTAATGATTGGACTTCAGTGCTGAAAGCCAGGCTGAGAAAAGGGGTTCACATACAGCTCAGGGGATTTCAGTACAACATGGGAGAAGGTTTTGGATCTCCTCCTTTGAAAACCAAGTAATTTTTATTTTATTTTATTTATTTGTTTGTTTGTTTATTTATTTATTTATTTATCACATCATTGTAATCCCTGGGGGTCATCCACCACTTCCCCTCCCTGGCTGCTCCAGCTGCCCCACCCCCAGTTGTATACTTTCGTTTGGCTGTCCGTATATTAGTGAAACCATTTGGTTTCTGTCTTTTTCCTTCTGACTTGTTTCTGCCAATATGATTTCTTCTAGGTACATCCATGCTACCATAAATTCATCAAATTTGTTGTTTTTAATTGATGCGTAATATTCCATTGTGTATACACACCACGTCTTTTTTATCCCATCATCTGTCTTGGAGTATTTGGGTTGTTTCCATATCCTTGCAAATATAAATAATGCTGCGTTAAACATCCTGGCACAGGTGTCCCTTTGTACAAGCATTGAGGTCTCCTTTGGGTGGATTCCCAAAGAGCAATTGCTGGGTCAAATGGTAGTTCCATTTTCATTAGTTTGAGGCTCTTCCACACAGCTTTCCATAGTGGCTGCACCAGTTTACATTTCTACCAGCAATGTAAGAGTGTTCCTTTCTCTCCGCATCCATGTCAGCAATTCTTGTTTCCTGGGTTTTTTTTTTTTAATGTGGGCCATTCTTACTGGTGTAAGGTGGTATCTCATTGTGGTTTTGATTTGAATTTCCCTGATTGCTAGCGACATTGAACATTTTTTCTTGTGCCTGTTGGCAATTTGTATTTCCTCTTTGGAGAAGTATCTTTTTAGTTGTTCTCCCCATTTTTTACTTTGTTTTTGTTAACTTGTGTGAGTTCTTTGTGTATTTTTGTTATGAGACCCTTATCGCTCATATGGAGGGCAAAATATTTTCCTACTCAGTTGGGTTTCTTTTTGCTTTCTCTGTTGTCTCTTTTGCTATACAGAAGCTTTTTAGTTTTATGTAGTCCCATCTGTTTGTTTTCCTTCATTTTTTTACCTGCTGTAGATGTGTTCAGAAATGGATTTCTGAATTGTAGCTCATGGAGGATTTTGCCCAGCTTTTTCTTTACGTGTAATGAGAGGATTCCTGGGAGAGCTTTCTCTTTTTCCCTTTCAGCAAGGTGCTAGGAAGCTTAAGTAACCATCACTGCCAGTGTCCTGCATCTAGATCTTAGAGCCTGTGAAATAGGCATCAAGTGCATTTTGAATATACGGCCTTCCAAGCACCTGAAGACTTTGAGACTCTGCTTCATGGGGCGGGCACAATGGCAAATGCACTTCTGATAATTAATTTCCTTTTCAGGCATCAACTTCTCACTCTTCTCAACAAGACAGGCCTCCGATGAAACCCTTTATTCTCACTCGGAATGTAACCCAAGCCAAGTAGGTAGTACTGAAAAGTGAGTTATCTTTGTCAACCCTCCATCTTTTGTGGTTCAGTAGTAGTGCATAACAGAAAGGGAGTTGTTGAAATATTGTGGCTTCACCTGAGAGGGCTATTATTTCGTCAAAAGGATATTAGCTCTTCTAACTCATTCTGTCTTCATCAAATATTTCAATCTGAAACTTGTGCTTAAAAATAGGCTCACAGGAAGCAAACACAAAATAAAAAGAAGAAAGGAATCTAGGGGAGAAATGTGTGCTGCAGATTGTTTCTTGTTACTGCCTTCAACCACAATTCTCAGAAGGACATATTTGCCTACCTAGGATTTAATTGCGTACTTGAGACACTTTTCCATACAGTGGCAAGCAAGTGTCCTTCCTCTGTGTACCTTCTAGGTCCACCAACTCTAAATACCATTTCCACACTGCCAGTCCTGCTCTGTGAGGCATCAGCCTCTCGAGTTGCTTATTGGAAGATGATCCTGAACTAGTTATCGTCTCATGAATGTGTTTGCCTTTAATGCCCCTACCTAGATGCCTCCCTTTAGGTATCCTCATACAGCAGCTTGCACAGCTTCTCAAAAGATAGGTAGGTGAGGAAGCAAGGATGAAACAGACTTTATCACAGAAGAAGAAACTTTTAATAATGCTTTTTATTTTTGGTTTTCTAAATGCATTGTGATTCTTGCAGAGTATTTGGAGCTGGTTATCCAAGTTTGGCAACTATGACGGTGAATGACTGGTACAATCAGCATCGGAAATACGGAACATTACCAGATCAGGGAATAACCAAGTCAACATCAGGTATGAGGGGTGGAAAGAAAATGGTAATGCTGCTACTGTCCCTTGTTCCCCAGCATTTAAATCCACACCAAGTATTACTGCTCTTTAAGAGTAGAAGTAGTTTGGATGAAGATTCTAGGGAATACTTTATCATTAAATTAAGTTAAATAGCTGGTTCTGGGAGGATGGGAGCAGTGGAAACATAATTCTTGACTGTCTGTCCTGGCATAAAAATAGACTAAGCATCTAGACTACAAAACCAAAAATCAATAGACAGCAATTCTGCTTCTGGTAATGGCAGAGTTGGTGCCAACTAAGCCAACCCCTCCAATGGGGTAACAAACTGAACCGAAGAAAATACGAAAAACCTGCTTTCTGGTTTTACAGAGTAATCAGAAGAGGATGTAGACCCAGGGACAGTCAGCACTTAGGAGAAGTTCTTCTAATTCATTCTGTCTTCATCAAATGTTTCAGTCTCAAACTTATGCTTAAAAATAGGCTCACAGGAAGCAAACACAAAATAAAAAGAAGAAAGAAATCTAGAGGAGAAATGTGTGCTGCAGATTGTTTCTTAGTTGGAAATTATGTTGGAAATTATAGAGAGCAGGAACTTTGACTTACTATGCTCTTGGTACCCTGCTTGGTAATTAGGTCATAATAGGTTCTTTGGAAGGGAGAGTGAGAAGGTGATCATGAAAAAATTGGAAGCAATCTGGTATAACAGAAGAATATCAAGCCTGGGGTAACCAATTACTCCTACCATTCAATAACTAGGGCATCATCTAACCCCTCTAAACTTTGGTTTCCTTGTCTGTTACCTCATTTGATCATCTTAACAGTGCTACAAAGTAGATGCTCATATCATCATCTTAGGAAGAGGAAATGGTGTCTGAAAACTGACTTACACAAAGTTAACATGGCTAGAAAGTGGTTAGGCTAGAATTTTAACTCAGGTTTTAAAATTCCTAGTTCCATATTGTTTCTGTAGTAGCATCCTCCCTCCTTCCCCCTTCCCCACCCAAAAAAAAAATAAAAAGAGAGGTGGGGGTATGTAAAACTTGTCTAGAAGGTCAACTAAAAGACTATTTTAGTAGAAGACTGAGAAAACTAATTTTATAGTGACTGTAGCAACTGAAATGTGAGTGAAGCTCTCCCCAAAAGGAGAAAAACATAGTAAAGTAGCCCTAATTATCTCTATAAACCTTCGCCCAATCTCTGTGTGACTTCCTAGAGTGTGCACACACAGGATAGATTCCATGCACCCTCGTTAGAGCTAAACTTATTGAGTGGTGAGTTCAACTGCTGCTAATGCACAGAAAACAGAATTTGATATTTTGGTTCCATACAAGTTTATTGCCTGCCAAAATGAAAAATCAGTACACTTAGGAGTAATAAAACAATGTAAAGTCTACCACATGCTTTTTATTGAAGCCTGAGAGCCAACCCTAAATTGCTGTGCCTATGAAGACAAAGAGGGTGAAAATGTGACTTTTACGTCAGAGAAAAATCTATCAGTGGAGAACACTCCAAAATGACTCAGGTGATGAAATTAGTGCACAGGCACATTAAAAGCAGTTTATTTCTCTGCTTAAGGGTGGAGAGGAAAATAGGCTTATAAAGAATAGAAAGAAAAGAATTCTCAGTAGAAAAAAAAAAAACTATACCCCAAATGTTCTGGAACTGAAAAATATATGTGGAATTTAAAAGCCATTGAATGAAATCAATAAAGTAGCAGTTATAACAGAAGCATCTGTTAATTTGATCATAGATCAGTACAAGTCAACCTATCTGCAAAATAAGAGATTGGAAAAAAAGTAAACAGCCTCAGTAACCTGTGGAACAGTATAAAAAGGACTATCATGCATATAGTAGGAATACCAACGGGAAAGGAGAAAGAGGGTAAAAGGAGTAGAAAATAGTATTTGTAGAATTGATGACTAAAATTTTCCCCAAATCTCTGAAACACAACTAAAGATTCATAAATCTCAGCAAACTCCAAGGATGTTAAATACAAAGAAAACCACATATTGGCATGGCACCTTCAGACTACTGAAAAACAAAGAAAAAGAGTACTTTTTGGAAACAGCCAGAAATAAAGTTCATATCAAATACATGAGAATAATGTTACAAATTATTGCTCACTTCCCGGCACAAATAGTGAGGACCAGTGACAAGGAACTAACGTCTTTAAAGTGCTGTGAGGGAAAACCTGTCATCCCAGAATTTTATGTCCATAAAAAATTAAAATATGCATAAAAATGATAGCAAAATTAAGATATATTCAGACAAGTGAAAACTAAAAGAGTTCTTTACCAACAAATTGGCATTCTTCAAGCTGAAGGGAATAGTCCCAGGGAAAACATGGATGTTTAAGAAAGAATGGAGAACAGCAGAAATGGTAATTATGTGGGTAAATACAAAGGACTATTTCCATCCCTCCCCCCAGCCTTTTGAAAACTACATATAATTTCTTCAGGCAAAAACTGTAATTTTGTTCTGTGGCATTTATAATGTGTATGAATATAATACGATGGCTATAGCAAAAATAACAAAGTAAATGGAACCATTTACAGATTATTCTATTTCATGTAAAATGGTAGATAGAATCTGTTGGTGAGTAACAGATGATTCCAAAATTGAGCAACTTAAAATAATAAATATTTATTATCTCACATAGTTTCTGAGGGTACTGAATCCAGGAACAACTTAACTGAGTTGTTCTGACTTGGAATCATTCATGAGGGGATGGCCAAGCTATCAACTAGGCCTGCAGTCTTCTGAAAGCTTGACTGCATATAGTGGACCTGCTTCCAGTCTGTTCATTCATTCATTCATGTGACTATTAGCAGAAACCAGGGTCTCTCTAGGGTTTCTCACAGCTTAATAGCTTCCTGTCCCCAGTGTGAGTGATCTGAAAGACAAGAACCAACATCAAAACCTCAGTATATTTTACTACCTAATGTTGGGAGTCACATTCCATGACTTCAGCCATATTCTACTGGTCATGTAGACCAAACCTGACACAGCATGCTTTTGAAAGGGACTACATAAGAGCACAAGTACCAGGAGACTGCAGTAGTTGGGATTCTATCTTCAAAACTGGCTACATAGTAGCATAGTGTAAGCTCTAAACAGACTGGGAAGTTAAGGATATATTTTGTATCCTCTGGAGCCAGCACTAAAAAAAAAATTAAGCACCAAGAGAATGAAGAGATGGTCGACAGATCAGCAGAAAATATCTGCAGAAGATACCTGATAAAAGACTATTAAATCCAAAATATACAAAGAATCATTAAAACTCAACAATAATGAAACAACCCAATTTAAAAAAGGACCAAGGCCTACACAAACACCACACCAAAAAAAGATATACAGAGGGTAAATAAGCACCTGAAAAGACAATGAACATGTCATAAAGGAATTGGAAATTAAAACAAAAGTAAGTTACCACTACACCCTTGTAGGAATGACCCAAGTCCAAAACACTGTACTAATTGCTGGCATGGACAGAAAGCAGCAGGCATTCAGTGTCAGTAGGGATGCAGCATGGTATAGTATTTGGAAAGGTAATTTATCAGTCTCTAATTAAACACCCTTACCATGCAGTCTACCAAATGAGTTGAAACTTAGGTCCATACAAGAAACTGCACACAAGGTTATAGCCATTTTATTCATAATTACCAACTTGGAAGCAACCAAGATGTCCTTTAGTTGATACGTGGACAAATAATCAAGTCATGAAAAGATACAAAGAAACCTTAAATACATACTGCTAAGTGAAAGAAGCCAGTTTGAAAAGCCTGCTTACCGCTAAATTCTCATTATCACATTCTAGAAAAGGCAGAAATATGAAGATAAACAAAGAATTAGGGGTAAAGGAGAAGTGATAAACAGGCAAGGTGGGAAGATTCTGTTTGATATATGATAGTGGGTACATTTCCTTATATATTTGTTCAAACCTATAGAATATACACCACCAAGGGTAAACTGATGTAAACTATGAACTTTAGGTGGTAAAGATATGGCACTGTAGGGTCTTTAACAAATACATCACTCTGGTGCAGGATGTTGATAGGGAGATAGGCTAAATCTGTGTGGGAGGAGGGGATATATGGAAACACTGCTCTGAACCTAAAACTGCTCTAAAAATAGTCTTTAAAAAAATAATTGAAAGAGTCAACGCTACAATGTCAGTTGAAAAGTTAATGGATGGGGGGAGGCAAGAAAGAATGAACAGCAAGACAAAAAGCACATGAGATCCCAGTCCAGCCATGTAAATAAAATTACCTTCAATGTAAATGGAATCAACCTTTAAATCAGAGAAAACCAAGTCAAACCTTAGAAATCAGAGATTGATTATCAGGTTCAACTTCATATAATAGATGCATTTTAATATGAAGGTACAGGTTGATTGAAAATAAAATCAAAAAAGGTAGCTGTGCTAACAGTAAGCATAAGAAAGCTGCAGTAATGATAGTAACATCAGATAAATTAGATGTCAAGACAAAAGGAGTTACTGGATCTAAGACATTTCAGCATGATGAAAAGAGCAATTATCAGGACAGAGCAATCATAATTATGTTTTTACCTAATAAACTTCCAATTACATGAAGAAAAAATTAAATAGACAAATCATAATAATAGTTGGAGGTTTGAATACATCTCTTCCTTCAGTAATTGATACAATTACTAGATAGAAAATCAGTAAGGACACAAGATCTGGTCAACATGAGCACCCACTATAACCTATGTGACATTTGTAGATCACTATCCAGCTACTGCAGAATGCATCTTTTTTCAAATATGTGGTACATTCATCAAGGTAGACTCCATCCTAGGCCATCAGTATTGAAATCACTCTGAATATGGTCTCTGGCCACATTGGAAATAAGTTAGCCATCAACAACATAAATAGAAAATCCCCAAGTATCTTAAAATTAAACAAAACTCTTCTAAGTACTGATAGGTGACAAAGAAGTCACAAGGAAAATTGGAAAATATTTTTAACTGAACAACATTAAAATTCTTTAGATGCAGCTAAATCAGTGCTGACAGGGGAAACATAACTGTCGGTGTTCATATTAGAGGGGAAAAAAAGATGAAATCAATTACCTAAGATTTTCCCTTAAGTTGAAAGATAGGAGAACAAAGCCCAAAGAAAACAGACAAAACAACAAAGATGGAGGCTCTAGGGTAGTGGTGGCAGTAATACACAAAAGTTGGACATAAGAATTACCCTCCTCCCACCATGTGGCAGTTGCACTCCTGGATCTGTACCTAGAGGAATGTTATCCTGTGGCCACAAAAGGCTTGTTGTACAAAAATTTTCATAGTGGTATTATTTGTAACACCCCAAATAGGATACAGTGAAAATGTTTAGCAATAAAGTTTCATTCTAGTTTTTTACCTGTAAGTGGCAGGTGTAGCAGGATTTTACAAACATAATTATAAATGGGAGAAAAAACAGAGACAAAAAATACCTATCTTATATAGTTCCATTCACATAAAACTCAAAAGCAGGTGAAACTTAAGCTGATTTAAAAGCCAAAATATGGTATTCATCCTTAGTGGGGAATCGTGACTAGACCTGCATTTGTTGAGACTTCTGGGATGCTAGTAAATATTTTGTATCTTCCTTCATGTACTGATGACATGGATGTGTTCAGAGATGAAAATGTATTGAGTACCACTGTTTCTGTAGTTTTTATATGTTTGCTATACTTAAATGAAAAGCAAAAGAACAAAATCCCACAGACAATATTTACAACATTATTTTCAACAGGGTATATAGTATATCTTCCATGAACCTCAAGCAAAATAGTGGTTACCCAAGGGGAAGAGGTGGGATCAGGAACAAGTAGAGATGGGTTGATTGGTTAGTGATGGATACTGACTTGACATTTGGTGGTGGGCAAGGTGAAAAATGCTACACCTGAAACATAGTGTTGTAAGCCAGTATTACCTCAGTCAAAACAAAAAGGCACATCACTCATCCACAAGATCAACACATGATTGACATCTGCATAGGAGAAAGCAGAATCCTGACCAACAGAATTCTAAAATAGCAAACAGGTATTCACAAAGTAGGGTGGTCCAATTTAAGAACAACAGTTGAAGCTGGTGGAATTTTACCCTCAGTGAAAACTGGGTGAGTACCAGTTTCATTGAAGTCTGCCACACCTGTACAAAACTAAGAAGGTCTGAAAGAAATGGAGCAGTCTAATCCTTAATGAATGCCAGATAGTGACCTGCCAGATCTTCCTTCCAGGACAGATTCCCACACTGGAAAGAAATTGATTAGTACAGAATTAAAATTGAACAGGGACACCGAATGAGCAACAGGATGTGGTGATGGGCATACAGCTCTGAATATAGTGAAACTACCCCAACCAGTATATTATTTAAATGAGTGAATTTTGTGGTATATGAAATATATCTCAAAGAAGCTGTAAAAATAGAAAACTAAGTCAAATCCCATACACAGTTTTAAGACAGAACCAGGACTCCAGAAAGACACTCAAAAAAATAAGATGTAAAATATACTGTTTAAAAGTGAGTTGGAAGGCAGTAAGAAAATTATATAGGCCATGGAAGAGAATTATAAAGCAGGATTTGAAAAACTCAGAAATGTGGCAACAACTTGGATAAATTAAGAACCATTTCAGAAATGAAGGCTAAATCAGAAAACAGGATGAGCTAACAACAACAGAAATTGCTTCACTGAGATAAAAAGATCAAGAAATTATTAATCAAAAGAAGTCAAAGGTAAACAGGATTTTATTAAAAACAGCAAAAAGACCTGGCATCTGGATAAGATTATCTGAAAAAAGAAACCAAAACAAGAGAAAAGAACAAATGCTATCAGACCTAAGGGGAAAAACACTATATTATCAAAGTATTAACAGATATAAAATAATGATATGTCATTGATTTTAAAGGAATAAATGCTGAAAACTGATATTAAAGAAACTTTACTGAAATAGAAACAACAAAAAAGTTTAATTTGAAAAAACTCTGTGTACATGAGAATTCTGACCCAGAATAACTAAGGACAAGATGCAGGCAAATAAAATTACTAGATTTTTATAAAACAGAAAAATGCGTTGACATTTCAACAAAATCAACAGGTGATTTATAAAGGAAAGAAAATAGAGCACCCTCAAACTTTTTTTTTAATTTTATTTTTTTTTAGATTGATTGCACATATATATGTGTATGTCTGGTTTTTATATCATTGTCTACCCCAAGGTTCTCCTACCACCTTGTTACCATCATCTTAATCTCTTGTGCCTATCCCTCCCCTGATTTTACAACCCCCCCTTGTTCTATGCTTCAGTTCTGCTGTTAGTTTTAAATTTTTCTTATTCGTTTGTTTATTTTCCCTATATGCTCATGTAAGTGAGACCACCCAGTATTTCTCTTTCCTTTCTGACTTATTTCCGCTAACATGATTCCTTCTAGCTCCATCCACATTGCTGCGAATGACATGTTTGTCTTTTTTAAAAATAGATCACCCTCAAACTTTTTGATACCAACATTTTTATGCCAAAGGAAAATGGATTGACAGATATTAGTAGGGAAGAAATCTAAGCCAAGGACATTTTACCTGGTAAAACTTAAGGACTGATGGTGAGCATTAAATACGTAGTTACTTCTAGAACTAAAACTAAATGAGGGCTCATAGAGTGGAGTATGTGATATCTGTATGCTCAGAGCTCAGGTAACAGGTGGAATACTGTCTCTGGACAAGGAAAGGAATGGGCCCAATTCCCCTTGATCTAGTCCCAGTCTCCCCCACAGAACAGGCAGATAAGCTAACAGCTCCTGCCAGGAGTCAGAGGCATGGACCGAGGGGGTCCCTCTCCCAAGCCAGAGGAAAGGCTCTTGAAACCCTATGATCAAGATTGAAAAGAGGACTCCACAGAAGACACAATCCAGGGCAGGCAAGGAGTCGGCCTGGGGGAGAGACTTCCTTGGAAGGGAGAGAGACTAGGAAGTTATTGGGCTCTGGGGGTCTTTCTACTGGGGTTTAAGTACAAAGGAATTAAACCTATGGGCTTAGGAAACAAGGAGAGTGAACTTGACTAAAGCCCATTATCGTTGCTGCTTAGGGGAACCATCAGCTGCAACTCGGGGGTTGTGCAGGGCTCGTGACCCATCTCCAAGTGAACATTTCATGGAGGCTGTGTGCCCATAGGACCTGCCCAGCTGGTGTGATTCTCAAGGTCTGCGATTCCCTTTTTCCCAAAGAAGCCAACTTGATAAGCTGTGGAAAGATAACTCAGAAATAGTAAAAAAAAAAAACAAACAAACAAACAAAAAAAACACTGAGCCAGGGAATTTATGACAGCAGGTGTCTGGGCCTGACGTCATCAGGTTTTTAACCTCTTGTTGACCAGCCCTTGTGAACAGCAAAATTCTTGCAAAATTTTTCTCCTTGATTCCTGTCCCATCCCTGTCCTGGAACCTTTTGTGTCCCAGTACATCTATTGTTAAAAATGGAGAAGTAGGAAAAGCATATGCAGAAATTAAATTGTACTCAAGTGGCAGTATTAGTGTTATTTCAAGATTGTGTAATATAAATGAGTAATTATGAGATATTCTGTCTTTGACACTACCTGTCTTTGAGAACTGAGACTTGATATGGGAAAATAGAGATGCAATTCAAGAAAGTTAGAAATAAAATAACTGTGTAGTCCTGATCATAAGTTTTTGAGAATTTTTATTTAGAAACTCACACATACCCACCCACGCCCCTTTGAAAAGACAGCAACAACAACCAGCTCAGTAGCAATTAGCACATTCAGTAACCCAGAGTGTGGTCCTGAAAGATGATTCCTTTAGAAGAAACCAGCTTTTCTTTGTCTGGAGCAGGAAATGTACAAGATGAACTTGGAACACCCTGTCATAAAAGATAGGGAAGAGTCTTTCCTAGTCAAAGTCAAAGCAGTTTGACTTCAAGAAGGATAATTGCCAATAGCAATGAGCACATCCAGCACCGGAGTATTGGTTCCTGCTGTCATTCTTAGTAAAAGGACCAGGACCCCTGAGAAAAATGACTAATTCTAAGGCGGTACAGGGAATATATTGAGTGGGCCTTGAGCATCTTGTAGTACTAGAATATACACTCAAAAAGCAACAATCTGAGTTAATGGGGGGAGCCAACTGAATGTACCCTCACTGGTCCAAACTGGAAGAATTTGAGCAGGAAAATGGCTACTGAATTATAACAGAAGAAATAAATATCCAAAATTCATTAAAAAATAAAAATGAAAAGGCTATCACCCTTTTGAAACACCCAGAAAATGTCAGGATCTAGATAGTGAACATCAGTAACTGCTAACATCACAACTTATGAGGTAAAGGTCTGATGTGCCCCGTAGTGAAAGGCTTTGGGGCCACCTCTAATGTAGAAGGGATCAGCCCTGAGTCAGAGCCAGCCTCTGTCCAGTGGCCAATCTGCAGAAACACAAGCATGTTGGTCTGTGTCCTGACTCTGAAGCCAACAAAATCCAGACTTGGGGAAGAACTACCGGTCAGACACCCTAGCTTCTTCAGTAGAATACTGGTGAGGAAATAAAGGAATGGAAGGAGAACTTAGAGATTAAAAAGATATTTTAAAAATATTTTTAATGGACAAAGCTAACCTTGGGAGTATAATAAGTGAGAAAAATCAGACACAAAACACCACTTTCTGCCTGAGTTCAGAATAGACAAATATATCAAGACAGAATGTAGATTTAGGATTGCCAGGGGTTTGGGATGGGGTGGAGGAAGGAGTGGGAATTCATTATGAATGACACAAGGGATCTTTTGGAGGTGTTAAAACATTTTTTTCTAATTGCATTGTGTTGGCAGTTATATGATGCTGCACTAAAGATCACTGAGTAGAAAATGAATGTACAAATAGAAAACTTAGGACTCACAATTGAGAGATAAAGCTATAATAAACTCTAGGCAGTTATTATGAAAAGAAAGATAGCAATTTCCTTTGGCTAGAGAAGGGGGTTTTCACTTGGAAGATCTTCACAGAGAGACTTTGGAAGCTGATACAGATTTCTTGATCGTGGGGGAGGTTATGGCCTTTTTACAAAAACTTAGAGGGTGGTTCTGGTATTTATGACAAGATTTTTTAAGAAACCCACAAGGCTCCTCTCCTCAGCTGTTGGAAGAGATCAGATCTTCATATATTTCATTTTTTATGATAGTAATGAGACTTTAACTGAAATGCTCCTTTAAAGAATTTTAATGCAAAAGAGAGATGGCTTATTTTGACTGTACACTACATGACTTTAAATCTGTTACAAACATATGCAAAACATTCCTTCGCAGTAGATTCAGCTGCCCCTTGACTTCCAGTTTTACACACACACACACACACACACACACACACACACACAATTGTATAACTTAAATGATGGTAAACATGGAGAAAGAAAATTCACCTGCACTACCACCTCCCTGGTGTACCACAGATCATACAATTATAAATATTTTTTACTTTAGTGTTTTTGGTTTGGTGGAATTTTGTTGAATAATTGATGTTTTGTTTTGTTTTGGGGGGGGGTTGAGGAATGTTGGCCATTTTAGCAAGAATTCTATCCCATAATAGAATTCATACTTTGTTTTTAGCCAATGATGTGAAAATCACTCAGCATCCTTTCTTGCTGCACATCAGCAAGAAAGCAAATTACTTAACAGCAATTTATATTACTGTTAAGTAATATAAATTACTCTCCCCACTTTCCTGGGCCCTGTTGTAGGTAGCTAGCTCTTCCTTGTTCTCATTCTATGTGGTGGTGGTGTTCACAGTAGACCTGAGAGACCCTGACATTCCCTTCACCACTCCCATACTTTCTCATTTTTCCACCTTGGCAGAGTTCGACCTTGTGAGAACATCTCAGCAACAGGAAGGTCAGGAACAAAAGGAGGAAGAGGATGATGAAGAAACACTCCACAGAGCTCGGCAGTGGGATGATTGGAAGGACACCCATCCTAGGGGCTATGGCAACCGACAGAACATGGGTTAATCTCTGCACAAGAAGAAAGGACTACATCTCCCTGCCAAGGAAAGCTGTACAGTCTTACCTTTCATGGGTTCCTGCTTTAGTTTTGTGCAACCAAGGCAAAGATGCTTAATCTTGCTTTGTGTTCAATAAAATGTTGAATGATTATGTATTCATACCCTGGATGATGAGCCGGCAGTATTATTTTGGCATTATCATCCTCATATATGTTCCAGTTTCTTAAGAGAAAGAGCACTGAGAAATGACTGTATAGTCAATGTATGCATTCTCTTTAAAAAACAATAAAAGTCCCTTCTATTACATAAACCTGTGCAGAAATATGGGTATCCACTGCTTTTGCAGAAGGAAGAGGCTGGGCTCTGGGTCCTCAGGTTTATGAAGAGATCCTCTTTGGCCTCCTTTTGATCTGCCACAGTGTATCTCCCAGCACCACGTTGATGAGACAAGCTGAAGCTTGCTTTCTCCCTCCTACCCACCCCAGTGCTGTGAAATAACGCAACAAGTTGCTTTCCAAAGGCTTAGCACCAAAGCCAGGACTTGCCCTGAAACACAACACTATTTCAGGAATCAGAGCTGTGACTGGACCACACCATCCCATCTGCCTAGACTTTCTTGTCTGGGCCAGGAGAAGCAAGAGTGACAAGAAAGGGTTTTAAGAACCAACTTCATGTGTAGTGTACATCTGAGGCCAAGGCCTTTGCTGTCACAGGAAAACACTGTGACCCTTAGGTAAAGAGCAACTGTGTGATAACCTTCCACCATCTGAAGCTGTACATGGGTAAATATGCTTTGGTCGCCATTAATTTGGTGATTGGTAAGGTGCCTGCAGTCATGCTGATGACTTGGTATGGAGGGAGGGGTTGGCACAGATGATGCAGTAAGTAGTCACATTGTGTGGTAGAGGTGACATGTCCTCCAGCTTGTGTGGAGACCCTAAAATAGCAGGCAAGTAAGCCAGACATGGTGGTGTGTACCTATAATCCAAGCACTGGGAGGTAAGAGGACGGATCGCTGGAGTTCATGGGTTCAAGCGAAACCTAGTCTCAAAAAAAAGCAGCCAAATCTGTACAGAAAAAAAGACTTGTTCTCTGGTGTTGTTGGTACACTAGGGTTTTCTTTCAAGCAGATGACTCAGCTCTCCTAGTTTCCATAGGCTAGCTTAGTAGATGGATTTGAAAAGGAGATTCCATTCCCTTTTGTTTATAATAGGGTGGTAAGTAGAGGGCTGTTAGGCAATGAGCAGGAGGTTGTGTTTAGTGGGAGATGATAGACTACCCATAATATATCTGTATACCGCTTAATAAAGGGCTCTTTGCACCCTCACGACTTAAGCTCCTAAAACTGGTAGAGGACAGATTAAATTCCCCAAGGATTTGAGAAAACCATTTTAGCTCCCTCCCAGTTCCTGCCAGGTTACCTCTAGCAATAGCCTATTGACTGCCCTTGAAGCTGTACCCTGAGTTAATTTTCATAATGAGCTAGGTTGGGGTTACCTCCTTGGACTGGGCCTCTGTAAAGGTGGGCCTTCCAGAAGATGCACCTTGGTAAAGCCCCTCACAACACAGTATCTAAGAGGCAAACTAAACAAAGTGAGTTTAGTTTCAAAGTTGCAAGTTGTGCAACCTTGGGCAATGAAACTTTGATCTTTTCTCCATTTCCTCCATGTATGTGGTTTGAGAGTGAAATGAACAGGCTCAGGGACCCTGAACAAAGTGCCTCTGTTGGGCTGAGCACAATGACTAGTCTCCAGTCAGAAAGGAAAGGAAACAGGTAATCAGGCCTTGGTCTGTGGCCAGCACTGGACTCAGCACTGCAACGTGTTCACAATAATCCTGCAAAATAAGTAGCATTGCCCCATTTATTAGATGGGAAAACCAGAGAAGCTGAGTTATTTTCTCAAGTACACACTGGTCAGTTGTGTGTCTGTCATTTTACATGTGCTCCCAGTTGCTTGTGCTTTTGTTCCCTGTGTTGAAGCTGCTGAAAAATGGAAGCAGCTGGAAAAACCCAAACCAAACTACCACTTATTGTTGGAGTTCTAGAAATGTCTGGCTTTGCTGACTCACCAAAGCAAAGATTCTGCCAGCTCCCCTGCCATTCACCCCTCAGCTGGAAGATAAGACAGAGGTGGCAAGCAAGCTGTCTCCCTCCATTTTCCTCTCACTTCGGCAGACCTAATTGCCTGCCTACTGGAGAAATCAAAAAAGAACCACCTTCTCTATTCCCACCCGAGCCAGGCCTTTCAGAGTGAGCTGGGTTTGGTGGATTTCGGGAAATGAGGACTCAAAGCTCACACATCCGTGGCTTATTTCATTCTCACAGTCTGGCAGGCAAGAGGTGGTGGCTTCATTTAACAGAGGACACAGACTGAGGGAGACAAAGTGAGTGACTTAAGTCACATAGCTTATAAGTAGACCATGGGAATATTGCCAAAATGTGACCCTTCCTGTCCCTTCCCTTTTCCCAAACTCGCTCACATGGAAGCCAATTCGGCTTGTAAATGGTGAATGCAGAGTGAGCCAATTTCTTTTCACACCAGTGATTTGTCCTTTCTGCTTTTGTTTCTCTCAAAGACAAGTGAGAAAGCCAGGGCAGGGCACTGGCTGAGCTAATTTTCAAGCCCTGAAGATTGGAATTAAAATTCCTGAGTCTCTGTACTCAGCACTCTGCCACCTCCTAGATGGGTGACTTCATGCAAATCGGTCCCCATACCATTCTCTTTGTTCACACAACTTGGAAAGGGGAGCAGACTTTGAAACAAAATCCTTCTGTGTGTCATCTGAACACTGATGGCTTACTCTGAGCCAGTTTGCTCATTAGCATGATGGGCATGATGCCACCTGTCTCTGCTGGACACCTGACAGCATAAAGCACAACCGACAGTATCATTACCACTGCCTGCTTGCAAAATACCTCTCTCCATCTACACACCATTTCCTCACAGATTGTTTTTAACCCACTCATCCAAGGTAGTTCTAACCTGGTCATCACAAGGAAATTGTGTTCTACTCGCAGTCATGTTGCTATCTCAGCCCCTCCCAGATGTAAGCAACACCTGACCTACTTACCTCACAGGCCAGAGGAGCAAATGAAAACACTTTGAACAATGATCAAACCCTCACCAGAGTGTGAAGTAACCCAGGTGGGGAACAAGCAGAAACACAGGTTTCTCTGCAGTGTTTCACAACTGCATTTGAAATCCTACCCCTCTAATGCCTTTTCTAATTCCCTGCTCTGTGTGTATCATCATCAGCCAAGATGTTTGTGAAATGCTTTAGTTTGTGCACTGAGGTGATTGACAAAGGATAGCAGGGTGACCTAGATGGACACAGAAATGATTTTCATATCTCTATCCAACTTTGACAAAGGGATTGGAAAGATGGTGATCAAAGCCTTAGATTTCAGTTTCTTGTCTCAATTGTCAGTAAAGTTGTCAAAGATTGAGTACAGCTCTGTAGTAACTGAGACAGCGGATTCTGGTGTGGTAGGAAGAAAGTTAACAGTTGCCATGTAGTAAGCACTGGCTGTACACTAGAAGTTTTGTGTTATTTCTAGTCCTCCCAGCTGACAGCACAAAGTACAAGTTATTCTAATCTCAATTTTTAAATGAGGACAGCCCTGAGCCTTCCACTTGGCCACCCCCTCTAGGAAGCACAAAATGCAGGGCATGCAGGAAGGCAGCCGTACCCTTTGAGGACACACCACTACTGGGAAAACTCCTCTCTTCAAAATTATCCAAGTTCTGAGCAACAGTTCCATGAGCCTTGCTGGCCAGGCCCTTCAGGAACAGGTCTGAGGTCTGCTCACCTTCCAGTCCTTATTGCTCTTTGTTCAAATCAATCTTTTAAACCCTCCACCCCCACCCCACCCCCACTTAATGCCCCCCTCCCCCCCACACCCTCCACACCTCCCCCACGTCTCTCACTCAGGTATTCTACATACTTTCTAAACCAGCCCAGCACACCTTCCCAGACATTACAGTCCAGCCCCAGGCTGCAGATGGGGGGGGGGGGGTGTGAGACTTGACTGCTCATGCTGAAAGGGAGGGTTTCTCTGAATTCAGAACCTTCTATGTCAGCAACAGACCTCACCACTCCTGCCCCAGCACCCTTAACCCTGGCTCAGGGCCACTCAGAGGTTTGCAGAAAAGATCTCTCACCATCTTTATGTAAAATTGTTGTTTCCTCTCCTCATCTTTCCCTGGGTGAGCTACCCCACGGACACTCCCTGTTAGCACATAGACTCCACCCCACACTCCGGACCTCCACCCCATTTTCCCAGCTGATGGTAGGTCTTTGCCTTTGATTGTTTCTGCTCGGCTCCCAGATCTACAACCTACCATCCAACATGGTTTCTCCTGATGAACAGATGTCACTCAAAGTTGATAGTCTTGAAATGAATTCATGACATTGCCTACCCATCTGACTCCATCAGAGTTTCTTAGGCCCCAAGTTCTATGCAATGCTCATTCCAGAAGCTGGCATTATTTCTGGATCTTTCCTACTGACAAAGCAATCATTCAATGTTGGCAGAATGAATTACTGAATGAATGAGTTCCATCATGAATCACACACTTCATCAAGCAGATTCACAATAATCCAGCCTCTTTATTTTCATATTCAAACAACTTTATATAAAAGAAACTCAGAATCCCTTTACTTTAAGGTGGCAGCAATCATTTCTCAGGGACCTGCTTTCATCCTATCACTAAGAGACCACATTCTTACAAATTGTTTTCAGTGTAGAAGTCTTCTTTATACTCTGCTTTTAAATCTTAACATATCAAGCATATATCACAGAATCTGCCTGACAAAAGATTAGTCTATAATTGGTATATAATAACTTATTTAGCCAACTCCAGATTTTAAGCATTTGGATTGGTTTCTGATTTTTACTGTTCATTCCTGTATTCATTTAACAAAATAAATTACCTTTCTCATTTGTGTGTGAATAAAACATCCATGGAGTGGGGGTGATATCGGGTGAGAAAACAAGCAAAACAGGGTGCTTAACCAAACTTACAAAGGGGAAAGCTGGCCTTTTAAAGCCAGCCACACACCAGGTTCTTCCCAGCCAGTGCATGCAGTAGCAAGACCACATAAACTTTAAGAGGGAGGCAAACACAAATTTATTTATTTAAAAAAATTAGACAGGAGTCACTGAGGAGTACAAGGGAACCCCTTTGGTAATCTTACCACACAGTCCAGTCTCTAGTCCAAAGAGCACATGGCTGCAGCAGCCATGTGTGTCCACAAAATGGTGGCTGCCCCAATTTAAGCTGGATGAAAGAGTTAACATGGCACTGCCACCCCTTCTTCAAAAACACAGCTTCACTCACTCCAAGCCAGAAAAAGCCAAGATGGCATCGCT
This sequence comes from Uropsilus gracilis, assembly GCA_004024945.1. NCBI lineage: Eukaryota > Metazoa > Chordata > Mammalia > Eulipotyphla > Talpidae > Uropsilus > Uropsilus gracilis. Next base: position 49,046 of record PVHY01004865.1, on the reverse strand, counting down.
GGTCTTCTCCAAAAGCAGTAGATTCAAATCCCACCAAAAAAAAAAAAAGGATGGCATCAATTCTTCTCCAAAAGGCACAGCTCAGACATTTTTTCAGCTCCTATTCCAAAGTGGCCCAGCATCAGCAACACTCTATACAGCAATACAGCAAGCACTTAAGGTGCCTCACATTGAAAACAGCAACATAGCAAACTCTCTTTAATTTTCCAAAAGACTTCCAAGATTTGCAGTTTCAAAATTAAACCAAGTTTTCAAGTACCACATTTCCAAAACAGCTCACACAGGTCACAAGTTCCTCCAACATGCTTCCCCAGGCTCCTCACCAGCCTGGGCTGGGAATGGTATGGAAGCCCACAACTTGGCTTCCTTTCCTGCCCTGCTGCCCCACATGGCAGTGGCAGCTCTGAGGCCTCCAACCTCCTTCCTCCTTTGCTCTCTGCCCCTTCCTTCTGCCCTCTGTTCTGTCTCTTCACCTTCCTTTCCATGTTTTTTTCTCTGTTCCCTCCTGAATCTCTTAATCCTCTTTTCTCAGAAAAAATGGTGTAACTTCCCTCCTCCAAGTCTCCAGCCACCAATGAACAATAGCTGCTATTTTAATGCAGCATCACCAGTACTGGTGGCCACAGTCCCCTGAGGGTGGGGTGTGGGGGGAGTTGGATTGTTGGATGTCAGGAATGGGAAGGAGACTTTTCACTGAATTCCTTAACAATCCCTTTTCATTGTTAAATCATGTGACTATACTAACTATTCAAAAGATATATACAAAAAACTTACTGAGCATTACCCTGGAAACTGAGTGCAGTCTAAGATCTACACTCTCCAAGTAACTCCCCCTAAATGTGAATAATATACCTTTGGATCCCAGTAGAGAGAGCAAGGTAGAGTCTCAGGAAGTGATGTTTTTACTATATCCCAATGAGCAGGAGTTAAGACACTAAACTGCTAAGATACTGAAGCTGGGACCCCAATTTGGGCAGTCTTATTTGCTGGAAAAACTTAAGTATCATCATTACCTGTGTCTGAAAGATACAGAGGTTAAAAATGACCTGAAGTCAGATAGAAGGTTAATCTATTCTCTTACCTTGATATTGTAAATCCTAAATAGGGCTTGGTCGACACTGTTATGCTAATTTAACTCCCAGAGCTAGTGTTCTAAGGCCCAGAGAAGGAACTATAATTTAACCAAGGTAGAGTGTGGCTGATAATCCCAACATCAAGATTCTTGATTAAGAGGAAGAGCAACGAAAAGTGGATAAAAGAGAAAGGTGCAGGAATTGTGGAGAATTTGGAGGAGGTTCTGGAGATTAGCTGAGAGGAAAGCTGATCTAGCTTCAGGCATCTGGAGCAGGAGTGGACAGTTTTGCTTTGAAAGGAAGGCCCTGGGAGCTGTTGAAGCTTTTGGGGATCCCAGTCTTCCAGTCTTCAAAGAAGGTCTGGGAGCTGGATGAAAGTGGAGAAGAGGAGTTTATCACAGAGTGCTGAGCAACCCTGATGACTTGGAGAGGAGAAAGAGAGGGAGAGGAGAGAGGGAGAGGGGAGAGGGAAGAGAGCAGAAAGGAGGGGGAAGCAGGAGGGGGGAGGGGAAGGGGGAAGGGGGCCAAACTGAACCTCATATTGGTTTTGAAACTTACTCCATACCGGTTACAGTGACTGAGGACTGAAGACAATGACATAACCTTCAGAAGCAGGGTTTCATTCTGTTTGGAACACTTGTGAGGGTGTGGATTATTAGACTCTCTCAGTCTGTCTTTTATTTATGAATAAACCACTCTGCTTACCTTTATCACAAAAGTACAATCTCCTGGCAACTGCTTGCTAGCTGGTGGAAGAACCCTCATTGACTAAAATTTAAAGGGGTGATCCCTCACCCCAATAACAACACCACTGTGACTGAAGGCTCAAAATAAGAAAGGTCACTTCCCACTTTGAGGAGACAGTATCTAGAGTGGTGTGCAAGTGATAATAATAAAGCTTTCAAGGGGAGCAGATAGTAGTGTGGAATGGGCTCAGAAAGCCAGCTTCTGGGGCTCAAACTTGATCCCACAGGTAATGGGAACTTTTGGAGGGGTTGAAACAGGACCCATGGTAAGATGGGAAGGGCTCTGCTCAACAGCTATCCTCTGGCAGCACCTTAGAGTTCAAGGACAAGCAGTGGGAACAGCCTGCTAAGGTCCAGAAGGCAGTGACAAGACCTGTCCTGGTTTACCCAAGACCAACCTCGCTTCAGCCATGAAAAGCCTGTGTCCAGCAACTCCTTAGCTGGAAGTAAACACAGAGGGCTGGTTATAGTAGCCTGAACCAGGACACCAGGTGCAGTTGATCCCTGGGGGTTGTTACAGTTCAGGATCCTCTTAGCTTCATGTAAAACACAAGACCGTGACAGATGCAAGAACAAAAAGCCTTTTATTTCCAGTTTGATCTGGGATCCATTCCCCAGCACTCAACAACACAGCGGCAGTACCTTGGAGGGAAGGGATCCCAATTCTCAGGAGAGCAGGGTTTATATATTCCTTAGCTTTGGAAAATTTTCACACAGATGTTTTGATAAAGTTAAGACGTTGAGGAAAACACCAGATAACCACCTGTTAGGGGCAGTTTACATGGTTCTGGGCTTTAGTTTCCTGAGTCTGTTCCTTTTGTTATGGCTTCAGCCTTGACATGTTTTGCATGCTTGACCTCTAAGCTTTGAGTAATAATTTCTTAGCAAATTTAGACTATAACAGGGCTACCTGCCCTGAGAAGTGATCCAGTTTTACCTCCATGAGATTTTGAAAGACCCACCTCTCCCTTTGGACCTACCCACTTAGTCCACAGGACCCTACTTGATAAACCCTTCCCTGATCTACTTCTACTTAAATCTAGACTTGCTGGCCTTTAGTTTTATCTGTAAGGAAAATATCCCTACTTACCCATTTCCAGCCTTCTTTTCTCCACTTCCCTTCATGAACATGGGGTCCATTCAGTTTAAATTAAACTAGTTCTTGTGCCAAAGCAGATCTCCAGACTTCTGTGCTTTCTGGGTCACCATAGCAAAAGTCATGTCCCTTGCTTCCTTACCAGTTGGAGCCCATTGCAAAGGGATGGTGGGGTGGGGGAGGAGGGTGGAGGGGCCACAGTAGGGCATGGCAGAAGATTGTGGGGGCACTGGTAGTAGGCAGGATATGGAAATGTACATTTGTAGAGGTTTAAACCCATAACCTCAAGAACAGACACAACAATGTAAACCTTCTTTGCTTCAGTAAACATAATTTTGGGAGAAAATATGCCACCTCCCCAGATGAATACCGCCAGTACTACTGAGCATCACCTGGGTGTCAGACACTAACAGAAGAGTTTTTCAAACATTACTACTAATCTTTACAGCAAATAAATATAGTTAGTCCTTTTTCTAAATGAAGAAATTGAGACTCAGACAGAATATGTGTCTTATCAAAGGAATCTTATCATACAACTACTAGCCTTTCCCTCTATCTTCTATGTGATTCTCTGATGGTCCAACGCTTGGACTAATGATGCATGCCCTTCTTTCACTCTCTATCCATGTTCCCACACCTGCTACTCTCCCCACCACCACCACCAGTACATACACACGAGCTCGTGCACACATGCACACACATGCACATCAACTTAAAAAAATACCAGACTTAGAGTAGGACCTCAATAAAAATTTAGGGAATGAAGGGACTTCCTTCCATGTGTGTACCTTCCATGGCATCTCTCCATAAATGTTTTTTAATTGAACTGAACATGCAATGCCTGGTCAAATAAGAGTATGAAAAGAAGGGAAAGATCAGAACCAGACATATAACAGCAAAACCTCAGTTATCTCAACATTTCTTGCCACGGACCGGCCGAGCAAGGGCAAGGCCGCAGAGAACCAGAGTTTAGCTGGGTAGGAAAAACCACAGGGCCGGCGATTTGTGAACAGAGACACACACTCAGTGAGCAGTGGAATCTGCTACTTTACTTGAGATTTTTAGGCAGCATTTATAGTGTTTAAAAGAATTACTTTAACATTTTATGAGGAGAGGTATTTTATGAGCACATGAGGGCAATAATTTAGTGGAAGACAGAAATTAATATTTTAACAGAAAATAGATTATTATTAGATACTACTAAACATTTTTAAGCAATTGTTTTTTAAGGAATTATGATAACTAAGTTGGTTACAGGTTACCCAAGATTATTTTTTGGCTGTAAAGCTTATTTAGTTTATTAAGTTTTTTTTGCTTTGAGCTCATTACTAACATTTTAGTCATTTTTTATAGTGAATTTGTCCTTTACAATTAAAATGAAAGAATCTGACGACTGGGCCCTCAAATCTTTTTTAATAATGATGCAGTTTATGACTTTAGCACTCTTACACCTGGGGTCTGGGGGAGCTACGCCCCTAGGGTTTCCTGATTATTTAGGTCAGCTCCCAGTTTGTTTCTCCTGCGAGGCGCAAAGAGCTTAACTTGTAAAAGGATTAAATTACAAGTTTTTCATCTAGGAAAGGAGTCATTCCGATGGCTAGCGATGAACCTTTGACTCCAAGAAGAGGAATCCTGAGGCACTTCCACCATCTTTTCTCAGCACCCTACTGTCCTTGGTCTGCTTTTCTTTCTCCTCCTTACTGTTTCTCTTACTCCTTCAAACCTTCTTAGCTTCCATGTTGACCAACTAATTACAGTATTTTCTGGACTGTACTGCCCTTCCAGGCTTAGTGCATTTTTCCTCACTGCAGCACCCTCTTTTTGTGAAGCCCTCTTTAATCTTCCAGAGGTAGATGATTCCCTCTCTGCTCACCACTCCCATGCCCATACTTACCACACATGCTAAACTGTAAGTTTCTGGAGGTTGAGACTCACATCAGCCTTAAATGTGAATGAAATTGACAGACCTCTGATGCTCCTTGGCCACATTTCCTTGGACACTGCTTACTTCAAAGCAGTTCAGCTTTTGTTTGTTGTTGGTTGCACTGCACTTGGGAAATCATGAGTGTGGCTGTCCAGAGTTTGCTCTGGTCTATTCTTCTTGCTCTTTCTACATTGCCCATTATTTATGTTGCACTTGCCCATTTGGCTCAAGAGAGTTCCAGCTCAGCCAGCAGGCCCTGTTCTGGGGAGAAGGGGTGACCAATGGAGATCTTTTCCCATTCTGTCCTGCTACAGGAGTAGTAGAGCTGTACTCCTTTATCTATTCCATAAACATTTATTTCAGTGCCCTGAATTGGACATAAGGGAGATAGAAATGGGAATCTGTCCTTTCCCTGTGCCTGACATCCTATGAAACCTCAAGTCCTTTCTAGACCACTTTCATTTATCTACTGAATGTGAAGGGGGAGGGGGCAGCTACTGACCAACCTTGGAGTTCTCAATGTGTAAAACGTGTCTGTCCTCAGAATGCCAGCTTTCTCCACATCTGTGGCCCCCTAAATGAACCAGGCCTGCATCTCTAGCTTCTCTACTTCCTCTTCTGAAATTCCTGAGCATTGAACCCTGAATGTGGCCAAGTGTCCTCAAGAAACTTGAGATCCTCATTTAGCCAGGACAAGGAAAGCAAGAGAAAGGGGAGGAAGAGTAGCCTGTCAGACAGTCAGCAAGAGCACATCAGGAGTGAAAGTGCGTCTCTCTAACATACCAAGGAAGTTCTCTAACTCTGAATAGTTATCTTAGTCTTATCATCTGGAAACCCAAACCCAAGTAGGGGGGAGGGCCAGGGAGGAAGACTAAGTTCTGCTAATCTTCCTGGAAAAGGCTAAGGAAACAATATTTCCTAGTTCTGTACTACTCTTGATCCATTTTATGTTGGATTTTCCTAGCAACTCTCTCTATAAAATCCAGAACAGTTTTTGAGTACCTCTGTATTCAAAAACTTTTTTATTTTTTTGGATGGGTGAAAGTACTGGGTCTTGGGGGGGTATCAAACTCTTTATTTTTATTAATTTCCTTATTATACATTGTTGTTTATATTCAAGTACTTATGTTGAGCATACTGGCCTTTTTCTTCAGCACACATAACAAATTCAAGTGTTTACACATCTTTAGTGACTTTTTCCTTTTGTTTAATGTTTGTCTCCTTCATGCATCTCTAAGCTCAAGGCAGAAACCATGTCCATCTTCTTCCCCCACTGAATTCTCAGCACTTACAACAGTGTTTGGCAAATAGTAGATGCTCAATGCACAATTGCAAAAAACATGGATGCAGGGGTCTAGAACCTACAGACAATCTTTGATTTTGCAAAGGTTGATGTGAGCATAGTGGAGGTTCAGTAGATATTCTTTGAGCTAAAGAAATTATAGTACAGGAAAGACAGTTGTTGGCCCTGTGCCAAGCTCGCTCATTTAACCCTCAGAACAACCCTATGAAGTAGGTACTATTATCGTCCTTGTTTTACAGATACGGAAACCAGTAGCTTCAGTAATCTGTGGCATGGCTGAGATCCAAACCCCAGCTAACTCCAAAGTTCATGTCGCTAGCCACTACACTGCCTCCCAACAATGAATGTTCAAGTTGAGATCTAGAGAGATGGTGCAATTGTGAAAGGTGTCATGGGGAGAACATGGTAGAGCTGGAACTGCAATTCAGGCCAGCTTTCTGTGCAATGCCTCTCTCACTCTAATACCAGGTAGTGGGCCACTGATACAGAGTCTCCAGAATAGAGGGACAAGGAAGGATGTGCAGAAAAAGGCCCTGGTAGTTGAGGTGTTTCTCAGCAGAAGAGAGAAAGAGCCAAAGAGCAAACATGAACAGAAGTAACCATGGGTGCTATGCTTTCAGAAAAGGGTAAACTTTCAGAGGTCTAAGCCATTCTCTTTGCCCACATTAATTCATCAGGGATTTCCACATCCACAGCTAGGGTCACCCCAAGGGCATTTCTGCCTCACTGCAGTTGGGCATACATGGAGAAAGGATACATATTAAGGAGATTAAATGGTCTGATCTGAAAACTGATGTGTGTAGGAACTTGGGGGGGGGTCAGAAAGCAGGAAAGATTAGAGGAAAGGTTAAAATGAAGTCTAAAAACTCTAGCAGTGAAACAGTCAGTGATAGATTAAAGCAAAGCACTCATAATCAGTTCAGCTTTGGAGGTGCTGACCTTCTGTTTGGGCTTCTTGCCACAAAACAGCACAATGACCATGACCTTCTTCTCCTGGCTGGATCTTCATGAGGGCCACCGAACACTCTTTGTTTTGCAGTGGATCCCACGATATATATTTTTAGGTGAGTGAACCCTAAGGGCTAGGGAGTACATAAGAATAGACTAACAAAGGCCAGATGAAGAGGACTCAGAAGAGATGGTTGATCCCCTTGCTCTTGGAAGTTACTGTGCTTCCCCGCTGGAAGGATGGCTATGATTGATTTCTCTCCTCCTGAGATGTACTAAAGCCTACAGTGAGACTGTAACTTTTCCAGTTTAAAGGTCACCTCAACTTTCTCAGGAATACCCCTCTTTACTAACTGAAGAGTCATTTAGGAAGAGATGGTAGTGGCTTGCACAGTTGGTATTACTAGGTAGGTGGGAGGTGATTTTCCAGGGATGACTATAGTGAGAGAATTCTGGAAAATCTGAGGGTTGCCTGAGTGACTCATTAGACAAAATTTTTAGAAAGGTCCAGTTATTCAGTGGACTTAGCGAGATAATCACCAGTGTTGGGCAAATGGGCTGAGAGTCCTTTTTTTACTAACTTCAACTGAAATGATGAAGGCAGGCAACAAACCATGGTCATGTTTGCAGTACCCATGAATCCATCAATAATGGACATCTCAGAGGTTTGCACTCCCTATGCTAATTGTTGCAGGCATCTCAAAATTTCATTTATACTTCTAACTATTCAAAATTCCAGCAATCATTGTAATCAACATTAGAGTTGGTTATTTGCTGCATAAATCAAGAAGTATAAGTTATTATATCACATTTTAATAATATTCTGATGATTGTACTTTGATATGATGAGTTTTCTTTGTAAATTGGTATATTTTATCTTGTGCACGTCAAAAAATTTTTTTAAATATTGTTCAGAGCAGGGGTCCATATGCTTCCTCAGACTGCAAAAGGGTTCTGTGGCACCAATAATATCAGAACTTATTGAGTCTTATTGAAAGCATGCCAAGCCCTTAGCCATTGACTTGACTCTCGCTTTATCAAGAGAAGTGATTTTTCTTTAAATATTTCTTTCTAGCCTTTCACAATTTTTTCCTTGGTATATGTATATGCATGTATATATGTATACATACACATATACATACATATATGTATACATACATACATAAACTTCCTCAGAAGTACCTCTGTGATAGGTCCCAGTCCTTAACTGGGAAAATAAGGGACATAGGAATGTTACAGAAAATTTGGTATTGTGGGGTAGCCATTGTTTCAAATCTGGGTCCCAGAAACAGTGGGGCCAAGGTGACGCAGAGAAAGAAGAAGGTCAGAGAGGAAGACCTGCTGATGTTTTCAGGTGTGGGATCTGTCCCAGCCCAGAAAGTCTGTGTATGGGGTTGGAAAATAGCTAGCCAGATTATCCTAACTTTTCTAGAACATTTTCTCAATAAAATGCTTTCATTTTTCTCCCACACAATGATTTTTTTTTCTTATGTATTTTTTTCTTCCTTCCTTTCCCCACATGAAGGACACTGCCTCAGACAGGGTCAAGGGTATACACAGTACTGACTATGCAAGAACAGTGATTAAGCTCCTAGCAGTGCACCTCCCCCAACCTTACCAGTTTCCAGTGGAGTGGGATGTCAGGGACAACTAATGGTATTTATGGGTCTTAACTAAAACACATGAATACATGCAAATGTTTTCTTCCACTTGCATCTTTTCAAGTTTTTAGAAATTTTTATAAAATGCATATAAACAAACTCTACGATGTTACCCATTTTTTAAAGGGTACAGTTCAGTAGCAGTGAGTATATTCACATTGTTTTGTGACCAGCAATGCCATCTATCTCATCTTCTCAAACTGAAACTCTGTGTCCACTAAACAGTTAACTCTCCTGCCTCCAGCCAGTGGCAACAACCATTCTACTTCTGTCTCTGTAAATTTGATTCCTCTGGTTTCTTCATGTAAGTGGAATTATATACTATTTGTCCTTTGGTAGTTGGTTTATTTCACTTAACATAATGTCTTTAAGAGTTATCCATATTATATGGGACAGGATTAACTTCTTTTTAAGGATAAATAAAACTCCATTATATAAATATACCACCTTTTGTTTATCCATTCACCTTCTGATAGACATGGTTTATCCACCTCTTGGTGGAAATTCTAAATCTTACTACTGTGAACATGAGTGTTTTAATATTCCTTTGAAACCCTACGTTTAATCCTTTTGGCTATATATCCAGAAATTGAACTGCTGAATCATATGATAATTCAATTTTTTTCACTTTTTGAAGAATTGACAAGCCATTTTCCAGAGTGGTTGAATCACTTTATATCTCCACTAAATGTGGACAAGAGTTCAATTTCTCCACATCTTCACCAACACTTATTATCTGTTTTTCTTTTTATAGCAGTTATTCTAATGGGTTTGAGATGATACGTTATTGTGGTTTTGACTTGAATTTCCCTAGCAATTAGTGGTATTGTGTATCTTTCCATATACTTTCAGTCATTTGCCTTGATTTTTTTAGATTGATTAAATTTATCATTCCATTTGTCTTCCTCTGTAGTTTAAAACCCTGTTTCTTTTCTTTCTTTTTCTTTTCTTTCTTTTTTTTTTTTTTTTTTTTTTTTTTTTTTTTTTTTTTTTTTTTTTGAGACTAGGTCTCGCTATTTTTGCCTGTGGAACTGCAGATTCCTGTTGCCCGTGGTACCACAGACTCAAGCAATCCCCAGTCTCAGCTTTACAGGTGTGCACCACCACGGCCAGCTATTTTTTGGGGACTATGTTTCACTATGTTGTCCCAAGCGGGACTCGAACTGTGATCCCAAGCCCCAGCCGCTTCATAGGCTTAAGCTTACAGGCACGAGCCACCGTGCCCGGCTAAACCCTGTTTCTATCTTTGCAGTGATCATGCTAGAAATTATGATATAAATCCTCAATCTTGATGGTTACTGAGTTACATATAGCATCTAACAGCAAATGTTGTTCACAGAGATGTGTAAGACATTCAATTCTGTTCAAGTTAAAAAGAAAATACTATTTATAAAACAGCTGTCCTTCCTGAGACTACAACAGTGAGTCAAGTCCAGCCTCCTTCCTATCTAGTAAGAGACAAAACAATCATTCCATTGCTGTACACATCTTATGTGTCAGTGCTGGACACATACACAAGTCATTACAATGCAAGACAGATTGTGCTAAGTGAAAGTGCCACAATGAAATGATGTTAAGATGTCAAAGAAAGTAAATATATACATCAAGTGAAGAGGATCAGGGAAGGCATGAAAGGGTAGTGTTATTAAATAATGGCACTATGGTGTCGATATCTCTTTGCTGTTCACTGGGCTCACTGCCCAGTGTATGTAGAAACCAGTACTATGATAGTGATAAAATATTATAGTGCTTTTTTGAGAAAAGCAACCTTAATTGAAAGATCAACAGGAAGGAGACAGAAAGAATACATCAAATCTGTTTTCCCAGCCTCAAGTGGACAGGGACTTCTATAGGAAAAGAGGAAGAAAGAAGGGAAAAGTAGGAATCAGGGAAGTGCAAGACTTGGTAATATTTTCTTGTTTTGTCCTAAAATGGAGAAGCACAGAGAAGATTTTTCAGATAACTGATTTCTTGGGATTTTTTGTTGATATGCACTTTACCTCTATATGTGTATAAATAGCCCCACCTTTTCTGTTTTGTATGGTTCCATCAGAGGTTTCTTCATTCTGTCTGGCTTGCGGATCAGTTTAAGGTTAATTGCTTTTGTACATGGTCAGTCTGTGTCATTTGTAAAAAAAAAATGTGTCAAGTTCTGGTGCATCTGTGAAAGCAAGCCTTAAAGGAGAAGTTGGATAAGCATTTTTTTTGGTCTTGGTCTTGAGGGCAAATTCATTTTGGTTTCATACCACACTTGAGTTCGTACATTCCTTAATTTTGATTGGGACAATGGCTACTCTGTTTCCTGATAATTAAGGGTATAAGTCCAGGTTTGAGGAGTAGAGTTACTTTACATTTAATTTATTTTTTTAATTTAATTTTATTATTTTTTATATGTCACATCAATTTAATCTCCATTTAACTTCCTGGAGTCACCCACCACCTCCCCTCTAGCTGGTACCCACCCTCCCATTGTGTATTTTCATTTGGTTGTCTATATATTAGTGAAACCATTTGGTCTCTGTCTTTTTCTTTCTGACTCATTTCTGCTAGTATGATTTCTTCTAGGTACATCCAAGTTTCAATAAATTCATCAAATTTGTCCTTTTTAATTGATGAGTAATACTCCATTGTGTATATATACCACATCTTCAACCATTCATCTGTTTGGGGACACTTGGGTTGTTTCCATGTCCTTGTAATTATAAACAGTGCTGAAATGAACATCCGAGCACAGGTGTCCCTTTTTACCCACATTGAGGTCTCCTTTGGGTAGATTCCCAGAAGAGCGATTACTGGGTCAAATGGTTGTTCCATTTTCACTAGTTTGAGCATCCTCCACACTACTTTCCATAGTGGCTGGACCACTTTACATTCCCACCAGGAGTGCAAGAGTGTTCCTTTCTCTCCACATCCTCACAGCACTTATTGTTGCCTGTTTTTTTGATGTGGGCCATTCTTAATGGTGTAAGGTGGTATCTCATTGTGGTTTTGGATTTGCATTTCTCTGATGGCCAGTGATGTTTAACAGTTTTTCATGTGCCTGTTGGTCATTTGTATTTCCTCTTTGGAGAAGTGCCTTTTTACTTCTCCCCATTTTTTGATTGGGCTCGTGTTTTGTTTTTGTTTAGTTGTGTAAGTTCCTTATGTTCCATTGGTCTGATTGTCTGTTGTTGTACCAGTACCATGCTGTTTTAATTATTATGGCTTTGTAGTATAACTTGAAGTCTGGAATAGTTAGGCCTCCACTCTCTCTTTTTTTGGCCAGGAGTTTTTTTGATATTCGAGGTCTTTTGTTATTCCATATGAATTTCCATAATTTTTGTTCTATCTCTTTAACGAATGTCATTGGAATTTTTATAGAGATTGCATTGAATCTGTAGATTGCTTTTGATAGAATGGCCATCTTTATGATGTTAATTCTTCCAATCCATGAACAAGGATACATTTAATTTAAATATTTACTACTTCTCAGTTGAACACATACGCATTGAGTGATTATATAAGTAGATAGTGAGGACTGAAGGTGTGTATTCAGATAAGCTGAGGTAACTTTAAATATCAATCAGATTCTTAACCTTAAGGCTAAAAGAGGCATTAAGAGCTGTAACCTGGATATGAGTAAGGTACCTATCCCTACAGGGAACCTTCTAAAGAGATAATCATAACATTCCTTCCTGCAGTTGGTCCTTGGAATGTGGCTTTTCCCTTAATAATTAAGATGACTTAGTACCAGGCACACAGACCAATGGAAGAGCATTGAAAGTCTAGAAATAAAGCCACATATGTATGGTCAACTAATCTATGACAAAGGAACAATAGACATACATTGGAACAAGGACAGTCTCTTCAGTAAATGGTGTTGGGAAAACTGAACTGCTACATGAAAAAGAATGACTATAGATTACTATCTTACACCATTCACAAAATCCAACTTAAAATGGATAAGAGACCTTGACATAAGACCTGAAACCATACAATACATAGAAGAAAGCACATGTAAAACACTCCATGATTCACATCACAAAAACCTATATACACACAAAGAAAATGAAGGAAAACATAAACAGTTGGGACTACACCAAACTAAAAAGCTTCTGCAAAGGAGACATCCAACCGAATGGGAAAAATTTTTGCACTTCACTCAACTGGTAAGGGTTTCATATCAAAGATCCACAAAGAACACACATGACTCAACAAAAGCAAAACAAAAAAGCCAGTCAAAAATTGGGCAGCTTACACAACACTTCTCTAATGAGGAAATAAAAATGGCCAAATAGCACATGAAAAAATATTCAATATCATATATAAACAGGGAAATATAAATCAAAACCACAATGAGATATCACCTTACACCAGTAAGAAAGACCCATATTAAAAAATAATAATAATAATAATGGGCATCAATTACTCCCAGAGATATGGAGAAAAGGGGACACTTTTACACTGCTGGTAGGAATGCAAACTAGTCCAACCTCTATGGAAAGCTGTGTGGTGGATCCTCAAACTACTTAAAATGGAGCTACAATTTGATCTAACTATCTCTCTTTTGGGAATCTACCCAAAGGATACAAAAACACTAATTCAAAAGGAAACCTGCACTCTAATTTTTATCACAGCACTGTTTTTAATAGCTAGGACATGGAAGCATCCCAAAACTGCCCAAAAACTGATGAATCACTCAAAAAGTTATGATATATTTACACAATGGAGTATTCACCAGCAATCAAAAAAGACAAACTCATGTCATTTGTGGCAACATGGATGGAGCTAGAAGGAATTATGCTTATGGAAAAGAGCCAAAGAAAAAAAAGATAAATATCAGATGGGTCACTTATATGTAGGATATCGTGAAAACAAACAAAAAGACAAAAAGTCAAAATTAAACTGATAACTGAACTGAAATATACAGAAAGGGAGAGAAAGGAAGGGAGGGCAAATTGGGGAGAGGGATGAGCACAAGTGAATAGGATGATGGCTCATGTAGGACATGGTGGTGGGAGAAATTCTGGGTACACAACAGTGTAAGAAAATATATACATTAATTAAATAAAAAAGAAAGCAAACAAAAGGAATGTTGGCTTTTCCAGGTCTTATTGAGTATTTAGTCTCCAGGACTTACATAATAAGGAGGAACATCTTTAAGAAGCACAGATGCTTAGAAACATATTACGTGATAATACACAAGGAATGTATATCTCTTAAGTTATGGTGCCTATATCTCTTTGCTGTTCTTTCTACTTGCACTGTAAAATTAGGGTTTTTCTTATTGGCAATTTTTCCCCTAACTTGTGAAGTAAATATTAATAGAGTACTTTTAAAAGAAAAAAAAAACAAAGATTATAAATCTCTTGCAATATCCAATTTCTTTACAATATGAACATTTTTAAGATTACCATAACAATCTTAAGGAAGGGGCCTGCTTTCAGAGGCAAATTTTACCTTAAGCAGTGCAACTGGAAGTTTTATTCCAGGCTTGATTGGTCTCCCAGCAGATTTTTGCTCCCCTACAGTCTTGCCTCTGAAACTGTAAGAAGTTCCGCAATTTATAAATTGAATTAATTATCTTCTATTACCATTCTTTCCATTGTGAGAATAAATCATTCCAACTAAACAGTAGTCTCCAACTTCTGGAAGCAGTTCTGTGAGTGAGTCTCAAAGTTAAGTCTATGTTGTGAAAACAATAAAAAAATACATTTTAATGGAAACAAAAGGAAAATCAAAGTTAAAGAGGGAAGCAAACTGAAAGTCCAGTGGGAGAATAGTAAAGACTGTCCATTAAAAAGATCTTTAGATGTCAGACTTACCTCTGGATATTACAAAAAAATAAAGAACACAATCTTGCGAGTGTCAGTCAGCGCTGTTCTGTCACTCTAGTATGTGTCCTTGTGCAAATGAGTCACTAATTTTTTCTATGTAGCCTTAAGCAAATAGGTCATTTGCCCTCCAACATTGTAGTAACAGAGAATAGTACTTGCCTCTTAAGCCCAGCAAAGAAGTGCTAAAATCCTCAACAGATATTCAGCTTCTATCCCTCTTTTATGAGATTGACATTTTTTGAATCCCAACCATCCCACTCCACTTCATAAGATACTTCCAACTTAGCCATTTGATAAACAAGAGTGACAACCATTTCCAAGACTGTCACTTTAGACTTTGACTCCATTGGACATTCAGGAAAAATAATAAGTGACTCAGTTTTAGAAAATTAGGCAAATAGAGAATTTTATATATTCCCAGCATTCATGAGCCCCTTCACATCATCTTTCACTACTCCCTCTCCTTTACCCCTTTGTATCCAGTCAGCTACCAAACCTAAAAATCATAACTTCATACTACCTTTTATATTTATAACTCTTAGCTGATCTCCCTGCTGATTATCCTGCTCCCTGGTTATCCCAAAATATCTTCCCAATACACAGATTTTTGCTGCTTCTCTACTTAATTACCTATACTGACTTCTCATCCCCTTCAGCATCAGGCCAAATCTACCCAATTTCTTTCCCAGCTTTATCTCCTGTCCCAATACTTCTCAAACTCCCTGGACTTTTTCAGGTTATGATGTTACCTGTGGGTCTTGGACTCTTACAACTCCAGGCCTTTGTTAAAACCCTTTCTCATGTGCATGGAAGGTTCTTACTCCATTGATCAATCTATCAAAAATCTCTCCTGAAATTCAACTCATTTCTCACTTTTTACAAGAACCCTTTCTAGGTTCCCCAGTAAGAAACAACCATCTCCTTGGGTTACTGTAGAACATTTGAACCTGGACTATATAATTCTCCTCCCCTGGGATATTCAAGTAAAAGTCTTCCCACTACACTGCAAGTTTGTGGAAGGCAAGAACTTTATGTTCTATTTGCTTTACTATTAGTTAATATGAAGCACTTAAAATAGTTCTTGGCACATAATAAAGCAAAACAAATACTATCTACATTCCTCCCCAAAGCTTAGAGTAGTGATATTTCATGACTTCTGAGACTCAGTTTCTTCATATGTAAAATGAGATAATAAAAGCATTTACTAAACAGGGTTGTGAGCAGATTGAGATAATGCACATTAAGTGCTAAACAGGGTTTCTTGTTATACATTGCATCAGTGACCATACTTGCATTGTTTTCATATTTACACTCCATATTTTTTCTTTTAAACCTCTTCCTTCCAACACCCAACCCTACTCTCATGACTTCTGGCACAGAGATTTTACATAAGGTGGGTCCAGTCAATATTTGCTAATTAAATTACCTTTATTTCTATGTACTCCTATATTTATAGCTAATTTAGATCCAATAAGTAATTACTAAGCCACAGACTCTGGAATATCAGAGGGTCTTTACATTTTTGGAATAAGGACATTGAAGTTTTGTCTTCCTGTTAACTTTCAGTCACCATTTGGAAAATTTTGAAATCAAACCCTTCCTTGTGCTATAACTTAATATAACAAATATTTATTATGAATCATCTCCCTGTGCTTGGTACTGTGCTAAAGGTTTTTCCAAAAGCTTACTGACTTACTAGGAAGGTGACCAGACATGTGAAGTACTATCTTCAGGAACAAGCAAACTGAAACAGGTCAAATAGAAATATAAGTAATGTGCTGTGGGTACACAGAAGGGGGGAATCCTTAGTTCTTGCCAGAGGGTCAACAAAGATATCAAGAAGGTATCAGTTGAGCTAAGTCATGAAGGTTGAAAAATATGAACAGACAGAAAGTTGGAGAGGTGCAATGAGAGTAAAAGAACTCACAAAAGACACAGAGATGTGAAAATGCATGGTTGGTTGAGATAATGGAGAATTGATTGAGTTGGTTGGGCCCCTGTTTCCCACACATCAGCTATTTGCATCTCATCTTTAGGTTCTTTCCAAAGGTGTGTTCCACTTATGCTATTATTACTCAATATTTTCCCCAAATTGACTCATTTCTGTAATCTAAATGAGTGTATTTAACAGAAAACTTTACACTACCATAAGTTCATTTTTATTTACTACATTAAAAGAACTTTTCACCTATACACTACCTCACATCATCTGGCATCCTTATAATGGTATGGGGACCACACTTTGAGAAATACTGGGTGAGAGCACTGAGAGAGATGGGATTGGAAAGGTGTGTGAACTAGACCATGGAGGGCTTTGAACATTAGAATAGCATGTTAGACTTTGTTTTATTGGTGGTGGAAAATATCAAAAGTTTCAGAGAGGGCAAATGACATGATGACTATGCTTTTAAAAATTATCGATGAAACATCTTAATCTATTGTGCCCTCCCCCGATTTTACTCTCCTCCCCCTCTCTTGATCTATGCTTCAGTTCTGTTGGCAGTTTTAAATTTTTACTGTTCATTTGTTTGCTTGTTAACCCTCATATAAGTGAAACCATCCCGCATTTCTCTTTTTCTTTCTGGCTTATTTCTGCTACACGATTCCTTCGAGCTCCATCCATGTTGTTGTGAATGACATAAGTTTGTCTTCTTTGATTGATGAATAATATTCCCTTGTGTAAATATACCATATCTTTTTCAACCATTCATCAGTTTTGGGGCATTTGGGTTGTTTCCATATTCTGGCTATTGTAAATAGTGCTGCAATAAACATATGAGTATAAATGTCCTGTTGAATTAGTGTTTTTGTATCCTTTGGGTAGATTCCCTGTAGTGGGATCTCTGGGTCAAATGTTAGCTCCATTTTCACTAGTTTGAGGGTCCTCCACACAGCCTTCCATAGTGGTTGGACCAGTTTGCAATTCTACCAGCTATGTAAGAGTATTTCTTTCTTTCTACATCTGCACCAGCACTTGTTGTTGCCTGTTATTTGTTTGTTTGTTTGTTTGTTTTAAAATATGGGCCATTCTTAGTGGTGTAAAATGGTATCTCGGTATTGTTTTGATATTCATTTCCCTGATTATTAGTGATGTTGAGCATTTTTTCATATGCCTATTGGCCATTTGTAAGATGTTTCATGGTTGATAAGGTGGTGGGAGAAACCCGGGGTAGATAATGATGTGAAAAAAAAAATATATATATATATACATACACACACATGTGCAATCAAATTAAAAAATAAAAATTGAAAGTTAAATAAAAAAATTAAGGAGAAACAGCTCTAAATGACAATATCCTTTTGAAGGGGAAAAGAAAAAGCAAACTGTCTTTTCAGTTCAATTGACTACTCTTTAAAAAGAACAAGTTATAACTATTGGTCACAAATAAAATGTAGAAGTTTCACATTGCTGCCTTAAAAATATATTAAATAAATAAATAGATGAATAAAAAAAATAAAATTATCAGGTAGTAGCTTGGAGCATGGACTGGAAGAAAGAGACCAACAGGCAAAGCAAATACAAAAGACAGCCATCCAGAACAGAAGAGATAAAGTCCTGGGTGATAGAGTAGTGGTAGAGATGGAAAAAGGAGGATGAATGGAGAGATTTTCTTTCTCTTTCTTGAAATTGAAAAAAGTCCAAAATGACTCCAAAATATTGAACTGTAATGTTTGTCATGAGGTCTGGGAAATGGATAGGAACTAGGCGGGCAAGTAGTTAAGGCAAGTGTTTTCCAAGAATAGAATAAGTGGAAGGAACTGAATGAAGAAAGATATGGTGGAATGCAAAAAAGTGAGGGGGTTGACAAAAGCTCCATCATCAAGGGACTTTGGCATGATGTTTACAAGATTACACTTTGAGAAACTATGTTTATTGTTTAATTGTCAATTTACCACTTACTTCCATAAATTTTTATACTTATAAAAATGATGAAGTTACAGAAGTGCCGCTTGGGTAAGCCAACCATGTTCTTGGCTATCTGCTGTAAGGAGACAAAGCCAGACATGCCTTTAGCTGGCTGCATTGCAACACAAATGGAAGAAGGCTGTCTATCTGGAAGACACTAGCAGTCATCGCAGAGAGAGACACAGTGGTGGCCTAGACTGGATAGTAGCAGGGAGATGGGGTGCAGGATCATTTGAAAAATGTTTAGAAGACAGAACTAACAGGAATTGGTAACTGATTATAAAGAAAGAATCACTGGTGCTTAGTGGTTAAAGATAGAGTATCTGGAATAACACAGTTTGAATTCTCAACCTGGACTCATTTATGAACAAGCTCTGAACATTGGTTGCTCATCCACAAAATGAGAATGATTATTGTCCTAATGGGGTCTCTATGGAGAATAAATGAGATATACTTGTAAAAAAATCTTAGTTTTACGTAATGAGTATACAATAAATATTGTTCATCATTATATGGGAAAAGTGAGCAAGTGGAACGCATCAGAAATGATTTGATTGAAGAAAGTACTCACTTAGATTTCATATAGATACCATCTTGAACATAAGTTAGCAATTATTATTAACTTGAGAATGTACAGGTTTAAACTTTTTGTTTAAGTCACAAGAAGGGCATAGTGATGAAAGGGTCAGTTCAGGAAAATATAACTATCCTAATGTGTGCACCAAACAATAGAGTTTCAAAATATACTATACAAAACTGACAAAACTAAAGAGAAAATAGACAGTATAACAATTATATTTGGAGATTTCCTTGAAAATTATAAATAAAAAGAACTCACCTAAAATCACAAAGTCTAAAACTATTAGCTTAATAGTTAAATTAAATCTTAATTTTGGAGGGCTAAGAATGTTCTGACATAGGAATCTGCAGGCCCAGGCAGTGTCAAATGCAAATTCTACCAAACATTTTAAAGAACATATATCACAGATTCTACACAATCTCTTCCAGGAAACAGAAGAGGAAGGAACACTTGCTGAGTCATGTAGGAGGCCAAACCATGATACCAAAATAAAAGACAATACAAAAAAGAAAACTACAAACCAATCTCTCTCATGAATATAAATGCAATAATCCTCAACAAAGTATTGACAGGTTCAGTGCAGCTATATATTACCAAGTATAATATACCAAATGGACCCCAGGGTGCCAGTATGAATACTGAAATTAATCAACATAAACTACCATATTAACCAAGTAAGGAAGAAAAAACACAATCATAACAATTGATTTGAGAAGATCACATGACAAACTTCTTCTTTAACTGTGATAAAACCCCTCAGTAACTAAGAATAGAAGAAAACTTTCTCAACTTAATAAAGAGCATCTACAAAATCTTTATAGTTAACATCATGTTTAATGGCGAAAGGCTGAAAATTTTCCCATTATGATTGGGTGGAAAGCAATCTACTTTCATCATTTGTATTCAAGGTCATACTAAAAGTACCAGCAAGTGCAATAAGGCAGGAAGAAAAAAAGAAGAAAAAGCATACATATTGAAAAATAAGAAATAAAACCACCTTTATTCAGATATGACATGATTATCTTTGTAGAGATTCCCAAACTAACCAAGAACTAACAAATGAGGTTAGCAAGGTAACAGGATACAAGATGACACCTAAAAATCAACTAGATTCCTATATATTAGCAGAGAACAATTTAAAATAGAAATTTAGAGAACAATATCATTAAATGCCTTAAAAAATGAACCCATAAATAAAACAAGTTTAACAAAACCTGTACACCATTTGTACGTTAAAAACTACAAAAAGCTAATGAATAGAATTAAATATCTAGATATTTAGAGACATACTGGATACAGAAATTGGAAGATAGCAGTTCTTTCCTAGTCTATAAATGCAATGCGATTTACAAATATTGTAAAAAATTTGTAAATATCCTTGCAAATATTCTTTAAGATTAAAACAGTTTCTTTTTTAAAAGTAATTTATATATACATATATATATTTCACATCATTTTAATCCCCAGGGGTCACCCACCACCTCCCCTCCCTAACCGTTCCAGCTGCCCAACCCCCCTCCTGTTGTGTTTTTTCGTTTGCTTGTCCATATATTAGTGAAACCATTTGGTTTTTGTCTTTTTCTTTCATTTCTGCTTATATGATTTCTTCTAGGTACATTCATGTTACCATAAATTCATCAAATTTGTCATTTTTAACTGATGAATAATATTCCATTGTGTATATATACTACATCTTTTTCATCCATTCGTCTGTTTTGGGACATTTGGGTTGTTTCCATGTCCTTGTTATTATAAATAGTGCTGCAATAAACATCCAAGCACATGTGTCCCTTCATACTCACGCTGAGGTCTACTTTGGGTAGATTCCCAGGAGAGCGATTGCTAGGTCAAATGGTAGTCAAAAGAGACAACAGTCAAAAGAAGCCCAACCAAATTGAAAAAAGTTTTGCCCTCCACAAGAGTGGTAAGGGTTTAATAATGAAGATCCACAAGGAACTCATACGACTAAACAAAAACAAAACAAGAAGCTCAATCAAACAATGGGAGAACTAAGAAGACACTTCTCCAAAGAGGAAATGCAAATGGCCAACAGGCACATGAAAAATTGTTCAATGCCCCTAGCAATCAGGAAAATGCAAATCAAAACCACAATGAGATACCACCTTATACCAGTAGGAATGGCCCACATCAAAAAAACAGTCAACAACAAGTGCTGGCATGGATGTGGAGAGAAAGGAACACTATTATACTGCTGGTGGGAATGTAAACTGGTCCAGCTACTATGGAAAGCAGTGCAGAGGACCCTCAAACTAATAAAACAGTTTCAAATAAAATGTTGGTGACAAAATTCCCATCAAGTTTTTGCGACAGAAAAGCAAAGGAACAACAATAACTTAAAACAATTTGGAAAAAGAATAAGGTTGGAAGACTCATACTACCTGATTTCAAATCTTATTATAAAATGACTAATCAAGATAGTGAGATATTGACAAAAGAATATACACACTGATCATTGGAACAGAAAAGAAAGTTCAAAAGTAGACCCACAGAGAGATGACCAATTGATTTCTGGCCAAGATACTAAAGCAATTTAGTGGAAGACAGACAGCCTTTTCAACAAATGATGCTGGAAAAATTAGATAGCCATACATAGTAAATTCACCTTAACCAATACCTTATGTCTTATTAAAAATGAACACAAAATAGATCACAGATCTATATGTAAAACACAAAACTGTAAAATATTTAGTAAAGAAGAGAGGAGAAAATCGTCATGACCTGAAGTTAAAGAATTCTTGGTTTTGCCATCAAAAACAAAATCTACAAAAGGAAAAAACTGATAGACTGAATTTCAGCAAAATCAGGCTTTTGTCAAATGGCTCAGCTAAGAAAATGAAAAGATAAAATGTTTGTAAATCACATGTCTGACAAAGGACTTGTTTCCAGAAAATACAAGGCATTCCTGAAATTCAACAATAAGAAATGACCCAATTGAAAAATAGAACAAATATCTGAACAAACACTTCACCAAAGAAGAGACACAGGAGATAAAAGCTGTGTAGATATAAATAAAATGAAAATGAAAATTATAATGAGATTACTCACTATACCTCTTGACTATGGTTTGACCATCTCCAGTACAAACTAAATCAGACTACCTTATGTGAACTTCCTTTTGACAATCCACTACAGGATTCCTCACCTAAACAAGGACAAGATGTTGGAACCACCTTCTAGTGTCAAAGCTATGATATCTAAGCAAGAGTCACACACACACTCACACAAGTGATTGTTCATCATTCCTTCCTCAGTCATCCTTGCTTTCTAACATGGAACTCCTGCTCCTATGAGCTTTAGCTGTTGCATGCATTGCCTCTGTTTCTCCTCTCTCTTTAAATCCCACTTCCATCACTGTGACACCAAGGACAGACTGGATCGCCTCAGGTGCCAAGCCTGCAGTTCAAATATAGTCCACAAGAGGGGTGATGTTTCTCAAAGAACAGGCATTTAGACTACCTTTAAGATGGTGGTTCATGAGTGATAAGATGGTAAGAGATTCTCGGGGTAAGAATAATGTAAATATATATGTATGTATGTATGTATATATATATATATATATATATATATATATATATATATATATATAAATGTGTGTGCAACCAATTAAAAAGATAAAAGACTACCTTTAAGAATGTAAGGCATACAATCCATCTATCGTTTTAAAAATAATTTAAAGAACATAAATGCTACCACTTATCATTTAAGTTTACCTATTATTGCAAAGTAAGAAATATATTTATTGTTCAGTAAGTCTACAGATATTTGTTAAACACCTGCTGTAGTCCTAAGCACAATTCTCCATACTGCTAAGGCAAACTAAATTTATTTGAAGCAACATATAAAAGACCCAATATACTTAGTCTACCTTTAATTAGTAATGAATCTTACCTAATTTCATTTGAGTTTTCTTCTGAAGCTAACACAGAAAATTTACTCTGATTTTTTATGAGGATCAGGGGTACTAAGATTTTTAATCATGTCAGGTTTTCATAAAATTCCTTCCACCACTAGCTATTATTCAGTTAGCATGCTTACAACAACCATCTCAACCAGCTCTTGTAAGGGAAATTCAGTTTATCACTAAGATTTCTTCTATTCCATACTATGTTGTTGTTGTTTTTAAAGAAATACCCATTCCACTTTTTTCCTCTTATTTTCATCTATGTTCAAAATGCAAGAGACAAACCATCAGGTAAGCAACTGTTGAGTTTCTATCCCTTTTCTTAGACTTTTATCTACTGCAGTGTGGTATAGAGAAGCTAAATAAGACATTCTCTCAGCTAGGTTTTTCTTAATTCACATTGCAGATACTTAACCCATCTTTTTCATGAAAGTGAATTTTTAAATGAAATTAATTCCCAACCGACAAGGTGTATCACATTTGTATTTCAGAGCTTACTGTAGCCATTTACTTGCAGAGACCATTTCCCCCTTTCTGAACCTTTGAGACATTTCAAATAGGACAAAATGCAACACAGGAAAAGCACAATTTCTAATGTGTTCAGTATCTAAAAACCCATACATACTGCCAGCAGTCTCTGCTATACACACCGACTTAGCATTTCCTCAAGGAAAAAAGGGCCAGTCTTTTAGAAAGTACTTCCTGAGGTCTTGGAATAGAGATGCCAGCCTCCCACCCTAGGTGCTGTTCTTTTTCCTTTGCTAAGTAGAGCTATCCTTTGACTAACTGAGAGCTGCTCTGAGAATGTCACCACTCTCACAGAGGAATGTTTCCTCCATGAGTATGTCAGCCATCAAGGTACCCAGATCACAGCAGAGCTAAGTAGAAGATAGGGGAAAGGGAGAGAAGAGTCTCAAACCAGTCTTGACCTTCAATAGAGAGTAGAGATTGGGGTATGGGAAGTGTCCTGATATTGAATGGATTGAACACTTTGCGTCCCCTCAGGAGTTATTCCTATTCTTTTTTTTACCTTGACTTCTTGCATGAACTAAATTCTGGATCTTTCCCGTGCTTACTTTGCCAGCTCACCTATGATTGGGATACCCACAGTCGAGGTAAGAGCCAGAATTGTGGTCCCTGTCTAAGCTGAAGATGGCACCACAAGAAGAGGGAGGTGGAGGGTGAGAGTGGGAGATGCAGAGGAAAAAAAGATGGGGAAAGGAAAGAAAGAAAAGGGGACAAAAAGATTGGAGAAGTGGAGAGAGAGGAGAGAAGCAAAGGGACCCAGAGAGAATGGAAATGAATAGAGAAAGCAAAGTTCAACAAGGAGAAAAGCCCTTGACAACTACCCAAGAAGATTTGAGAAGCTGAGGTTTCTGGGAAGGTGCCTCTTGTCTTAGGATGTTTCCTATTACCATTCTAGCTGCCTCTAGAGGAACAGGGATTTTGGAATCTAGGACAGAACCTACAGTTCCATGTTCTAAAAAAGTGGAAGTATAAGGAGCCTCCTTTTTTGACTAGAGGATTGTAGGAACAACCTTCCACCACTAGGGGAGATAAAGGGATTGAGGACATCCCACTTGCTCTTTTCCTTCCCTTCTGTACCCACATGTGGTAGGCGTTTGACTTGGGTACAAAACTGGACCCTCTGGAAGTATGTCCAAAATTACTTCCCAGTAACCACCCTTTGTGTGGGTATCCTCAGTCCTGTTGCCCAGACTTTCTCTCCCTACTCAGGTCAGGACCCAGATACATAAGGCAAAGTAGGTCCCCAAGATGAGTGGGAAGGTGGGGAGATGGATGGAAAGCAGTGTTTTCTAAAAATGGTAACATAGTTCAACCTCTCTGAGCACCAGAACCTTTGGCAACAGTACAACAATAATGGCATTGAGAAGTCAACAAGAATTTGAGTATCCCCAAGGTAAACACAGGCTACCTACTAAGATTTGATGCCATATATCCTCTCTTCCTTCTTATTCACTTCTTATCTCTTCCTTCTTATCCACAATCTCCATCAAACAGCTGGTGAAGTCTCATGACCTCTCTCCCAAACACAACTATATCATTGGCAACCACCCCCATGGCATTGTCTGTTATGGTGTCTTCATCAACTTTGCTACTGAGGCCTCTGGCTTTTCTCAGATTTTCCAAGATATCATCTTTAGGAACCTTGGAAGGGATCTTCTATATCCCAATTGTGTGAGAATATGTGATGTCAATGGGTGAGTATACAATAAAATTCCATTCTGCAACCTCCAATTCCATCCTCAAGGCTCTAAACTGATAATCACTCCAATTGTTACTCCATGCTAGAAAAGGACTTAGCAGAAAATGAATTTAGAATTCACTGGATCAGTAAATAAGAGTAGGTGGTCAAGTACAAGATTTGTTCAAGACCCATGATACATGGTTTGTGAAGACAACAGAGTAAGTTCTGGATCTTCACAAGAATTGCAGGAATCCTTTCAGAATAGGAACCAGAAGGCTAGAGTTCAGAATCAAAGCCAAAGTAGAAAAGAAGAGGACAAAAAGTCAAATATCAAATCCAAATTTAGGGAAAATCAGGCATGAATGAAGCAACTCAAATTAATTTTGCCAGATTATTTGCAGAATGTCAGTTGAATTATTCTAGCCTGTCATTTATAGAATAGCTCTCATTCCAGGACATCTAAAGGACAGGTTCACTTCTCTCATGCTAGCTACTACCTTCCTTGCCCATGATCTCAATGTACCTCCTTGGAACCCCTTCACATTTTCATAAAACCTCAAGGGGTAAAGAGTAGGTATCTACCAGAACCCAAAACAATACTCCCATGCCAGACTTCAAGTAGACTTCTGTGATGAACATCCTGCATCCTGGGATGAACATTCATCCTTCTGGATACCAGAAAACTGAAGCCAAATGTTAAAAAGTAGGATAAAATTTATCTGGAGGGACTGAGTAGACCACTAGCATCTCAGAGGAAACTCTCTGAAGTTGGCATGAATTGGGAACAATGACTGAGGGCTGGAGGAAATTTCTGACATCCCAGGAGAGAATTAAAGATAAGCACAGGACAAAAATGGGAAACAGAAGTGAGGAAAGATTCTATTGTTGAGCAACAGGGTGTCACATCATTCCAAAGTTCATCTACAATTCAGTTTGGTTTGGACAGGCTCCTGGATCTGCCTACTCTACAGAAACCCCAGACAATGGCTTACCTCTGCAGATTAGGGAAAAAGTAAGTTGGTAGTGGCTAATCCTGATCAACCCTGGGAGAAAGAACTCTGGAGAGTCACCAGTTTCATTCAGTTTGAGGTGATTGGAAGATGCCTATGATTCATGGCAAGTTATGTACTTAACACATAACATAAGAGGGAAGTTATGGCTTGAATACTATTGAGCTAAGAGAAAGCAGGTAGTGAAACTCAATCTAGCACCAACTGTAGCAGCACAGACCTCTAAGGCAAGCAGCTCACTCTCAAGACCAACCTTAAGTTAGGGCTAACACAGAACATGAAGGTCAAAGAGAGAAAAATAGAAGTAACAACCAGTCAGGAAACAACCATCTTCAGCAGGAAGAGCCTGTAGGAACCTCACACCGCATACTCCTTATGCTATTTTAAACTTGGTTTCACAGGTATATGCCCAGTGAGTGAGTTGGCTTTGAAGTATTTAAGAACAACTCAGGCAATGCCATGGTTATTGTGGCAGGTGGAGTTGCTGAAACCCTCTTGTGCCGACCAGGAGCCTCTACCATCATCCTTAGACAGCGTAAAGGTTTTGTGAAACTGACACTGAAGATAGGGTGGGTCCCTAAGCTTTGGTTCCTTATTGTCAAGGCTGCCATTGGTCCTCTGTGGCACTTCTCCAGAATAGTGACCTCCTTTGAAACCTTGTTAGAGGGTTCACTCTGCTTCTCTCTAGTCCTTCACATTGTGCCTTTCGAGTATTTGAGCCTCCAGACACATTTCTATGGGGGCTTTCTTACTTGAACTTGAAGAATTCTTACTTGAATTCTTTATTTTTATTTTTCCTTTTGGACTTTTTACAATGCATGATTGTATAATTGCTGATCCCTATGGGAATACCCCACCATACCATACCCACTCTGGTCACTTCACCTCCTTTCTTTTTGTTGCTTGTCCATGTTTAGCCCTTTAGTCTTTTTTTATTCTTTTCTGGATCTATTTCCTCCTCCTTGGTGAGGGTGTGATTTCTTGGGACTTGGTAGAGCATGCTGTTTATCTTTCCTGTACTGCTTTTGCGTTCGTAGGCAGATTTGAGCACCTTTGGCTTGGTATGATTGCTTCTTCTTTCTTGGTGGATCCTACCTCCGTTGTTTTCTGCAACATTTCATTGCTCCATTACGTTATGTTTCGGGTCTTTTGCTTTGGGGTCATGATTCCCAGCCGTATGTTTTGGTAGAGCAACTCCTCAATGGGCAATGGGGACAGCCATCAGCTGATGGTAGGTCTCGTGGTCTCCTCCTTTGGGGCTTTGCTGTGGGGTAACTGCCATTGAGCAGGCCTCTTCCTTCTGAGCAAAGAGGATGGGCAGTGCCCTTATTGACAGCATCTCTGTGCCAGGTTTTTGTTCACAGCTCCTCAGTGACATTGTAGGTATAGTTATTTTGTTTGCTCTTGGAGTTCAGTGCTGGGTGGTTCTTGCCTTGTTCTTTTTGAGTCCTGCCCAGGTGGCATAAATTTAAGGGTCTTTCTTCCTGTTTGATTTCTGTGGTTGAAAAACCGCCTCACCTATTTGATTTCTGTGGTTGAAAAACCGTCTTGAGGTACTTATTCCTGCTTAGGGCTCTCTGGAGTGGAGGCAAACCCAGAGGGGTCTGTGGAAAATCCCCATCCCACCCCCACTAAGTAAGAGGCCCAGAGAGCCTATTAAGTTCAAAGAAGATACTGGGCTTAAAGCTGTGGGGATAGCAAAGATGAATAAGACATGATTCCTCCTGCCCCCCCAAAGTGTACATAATCTGCTTTGAGAACTAGAACACATTCATTCAGCAGCTCTTGGACACCCATTGTATGTTCGACATAGTAGTAGACTTTGAGAATATTAACAAATAAGATCTGTCAGTAGCCTTTGAGAAACTCACAGCCCAATGGGGGAAGATAGGCATGCACATATAATTGCAAGCTATGTTTAGAAGCCAACCACTTCCATCTTGACTACCATCTTTTAGTTTAAGCTACAAATGTCCCTTCCTTGGATTGCAATAATCTCCTAACTGATTTCCCTGCTTCTATTCCTACATTCCCCACATTCAAGAATCTATTCTCAACTGCAGCTAGAATGATGATAATAAAAGTGTCAGATCCACACAAAAAGATAATTTAAGGCCATATATGACAAACTCAGCTTGCTAACATTATACTGAATGGGGAAACTGAAGGCTTTTCTTCTAAGATCAGGAAAAAGCTCTCATCATTATTATCTAACATAGTACTGGAAGTTCTGGCTAGAGAAATCATTTTTAAAAATAAAAGATAATCAGATTGTAAAGAAAGGAGTAAAAGTGTCACTACACATGAATGACATGATATTTTATATAAAACAATCTTAAGACTACAATGAAAAAATTGTTAGAAATAATAAACATATACAGTAAAGTTGCAGGTTACAAAAATCAGTACAAAATGATCTGTTGCATTTATATATGCAAACAATTGGCTACCAAAAAGAGAAATAAAGAAAACAATGCCATTTATGATCATATAAATAACTGACAAATAAATTGACGCATGGAAATTAAGATCTGTATATTGAATATTATGACACTTTTGAAAGAAATTGAAGATACCAAAAAAAAAGAAAGACAGTGCTCATGCATCAAAAGAATCAAAGAGTGGCAAAATGATCATTCTACCTAAAACAATACAGAAATTTAGTACAATCCCTAGTAATATCCCAAAGGAATTCTTCATAAAAATAGAAAAGAATAAAAAAATTGGTATGGAGACACAAACAGCTTCAAATAGCTGAAACAATCCTAAGGAAAAAAAAGCAAAAATGAAGGCATCATGATACCAGACTCTAAACTATACTATAAAGCAATAGTAATCCAAAAATTATGGTATTGAAATAAAGCAGGTACACAGATCAATGGAATAGAATTGAGCGCTCACAAACAAAACCATACGTATATAAACAACTAATTTATGACAAAGGATTCAAGATGATAAGGATGAAGTCTCTTCAATAAATGATGATTAGAAAATTGGGCAACCACCTGCAAAAAATGAAACTAGACTGTGCTACCTTATACCATATGCAGAATTAATTCAAAATGGATTAAACATTTGAACATAACAATTGAAACCATAACTATATATAGCAAAATATAAGTGATAAGCCCTTTGACATCAGCCTTAAGGATGTCTTAATGGACTCCTTTCCAACATCAAAAGAAACAAAAGAATATGAAAACTGGGACTACATTAAATAAAAAGCTTCTTTCTACACAGTATAAGAAACCATCATTCATATGACAATAAGATCTACCAAATTGTGAGAAGAAATTTGCAAATCATATATCAGACTAAGGATTAATATCCAAAATATATAAACAACTCACACAACTCATAACCAGATTAAAAACTAGGAAGAAGGCCAGACACAGTGGCACATGCCTTTAATTCTAGCCTAAGAAGGGAAGCCGAGACTAGGAACTGCTTGAGTCCAAGGGTTCAAGACCCATCTGGGGCAACACAGTGAGACCTAGTCTCAAAAAATAGCTGGGTGTGGTAGTGTACACCTATAATCCCAGTCACCTGGGAAGCTGAGACTGGGGATCACTTGAGTCCATGGTACCCTGGGCAATGTGAGCCTTTGGTTTAGCAAGACCCAGTCTCAAAAAAAAAAAAAAACAAAAAAACAACTAGGAAGAGGATCTAAATAGGCATACAGACAAAGAAGACATACAGATGCCCAACAAATACATACAAAAGATGTTCTGTATCATTTATTGTTAGGGAAATACAAATGAAAACTTTAATGAGATTTTATCTCACATTGGTTAGCATAGCTATTATCAAAAACTGAAGAAATGCTAAGTATTGATGAAGAGGTAGAAAAAAAGGAAACTTATATCACTGTTGGTAGGGATATAAATTGGTGTAGCCTTTACTAAAAACAGTATGGAGGTTCTTCAAAAATATTAAAAGTAAAGCTAGTCTAATCCTACTCCTGGGTAATTACTCAAAGGATATGAACATACTAATTTGAAAAGATGTGCGTCCTTGTATTTATTGTGGCAGTATTTACAATAGCCAAGATATGGAAATAGCCCAAGTGCCTGATGAGGAATGACTAGATAAAGACTATGTGGTATATAAACATAATAGCCAGAGAAAGATGAAATCTTGCCATTTGCAGCAACATGACAGGGCCTTGAGGGGACTATGCTAGGTGAAATAAATCATAAGGAGAAAGACAAACAGTGAGTGATTACACTCATTTGTGGAATATAAAGGGAAAAAAATGAACAAACAAAACAATAAAAACAGATCCTTTGAGTAACAACAGAATGGTGATACCAGAGGGGCTGATTTGTTGGTGGTAGATGATGACTGAACATCTGGTGGTGAGGACAGTGATATATATATATAGTTGCTGAGGTGAGAAACTATACTCTTTTAAGCTCCTCAGTGTTGTAAACTAATGTCACCTCACCAATAAATAATGCATTATTTGAAAAAGAAAAAAACTTCCCTTTTTAAAAATTTTATTTTCTACATACAATCTCTGTCTTATTTGTATAGTTATGATCCTTCATTTTCCCCCTCCCCTCTCTCCCACCTTCGATGACTTCCACCTTCCTTTCCTTGCAGTCATTGATTGGTGTTTGACCCTTGTTCTCTTTGTTGAAAAAAACCTTTTTAATAAGCACACACACACACACACACACACAAATATCAGATCAAATCACTACTCTAAATGCTCCCTTTTCACTCTAAGCCAAAACCAGTCTTTATAAAGGCCTAACAGACCCTAAATAATCTGCCGTATAGCCACCTCTCTGACCTCATCATCCACTGCTCATTCTCTTGCTCAGTCCATGAGCATTATGCTGGTCTCCATGCTGTTCCTCAAACAAGTCATGTGCTCCACTAGTCCTCAAAAAACTGCTTTGCTCACCTCCTTACCTCCACCAGGTCTTTGACCAAATACGCTCTTCTCTAAATAAGGTCCATCCTGACCTTATTTTGTGTTTTGTTCCTATCACAATTACCATCTTTATCTAGCATCAGATAATTAATTTCAATGCTTATTATCTGTCTTCCCTCAATAAAAGGTAAGCCCTTTATTATTGTTTTTTAATTATTTTCTTGATGAGATAGTGTTGGTTTACATCATTGTTTGATTTGCAGAGTATAGGATCACCCCACAACTATTATAGCCATGATGTACCCACCACCAAAGTACCTGTAGTCCACCAGCATAGAGAAGAGAAATTTTTAAAGTTCATGGCGCTCAATGATATCCCCATGGCTTAAACAATGCAAGCACTGAAAGAAAGAGCTCTGTATTTGTTAAATGAATGACATGCTGCAGTGGAGATATGCACAAAATATGATGGGCACACCCATTGCCAGAAGAAAAAAAGCAGTTTTCATAGATGGGTGACACCTGAATTGTGCATTAAAACATTAATAGGAAGGAGTGAGTGGTTGCCAAAATGGAGGAAGCACTCAGCAGTCCCTACAACACCAGGTCCTAGGAATACAAAGTTGAATAAAACAGTTCTCACCTTTAGTTGATGTCTATAGTGGAGGTGGGGCAGGGAGGAAATCCTGGGGCTTCCTGCCTTTCAACCAGCCCATTACCACTGTCGGTGAGCTGTCTAGTATCTCTGAACCATCATGATCTCCCACCACCACAACCCCCACCCCCCCACCCCCCGCGGCCAACCCAGGTCACAAAGTCCCAGGGAACCCACTGCACATCTGGCATGTGCAGTGCAAATTCCAATGGGTGTGGCTGATGGTAGGGAGAGGAGGAATAGATAAGCTTTGTAACCATTCCTGGATGGGACAGAGTCTGCCAGCTGCTTGCTGCTCACAAACATTCCTTCAACACACTCCTGAGCTTACTCTAAATTCTCACGTGCATGCACGGGATAAGATGTTTGGAGAATACAGGACCCGGCTGGGGCTGGAACAGAGGAAATGGTCAAAGCAAGTGGAGGAACCCACAGACTGAGTTTCAGTGCGTGGCTCCCTCTCAAGGATGGCAGCTTGAGTTGCTTGCAGGAAGGGGGCTCTAATGCTTGTCTCCAATTATGCTTCCCCATAGTTGGAGAGCCCCTCTTCCAGTTCCCAAGATTGAGAAGCCAGACAAGAAGATGGTGGACAAGAACCACGGGCTCTACACCAGCGCCTTGCCCAAGCTATTTGATGAGCACAAAGTTCAGTATGGCCTCCCTGAGACCAGGAACTGACAATTATATAACAGAAGCTGAATTTCCCCACATTACTAAATTCCCAAAGGGATCCAAGATCCTTTCCAGAGAATGAAGAATTTGGGGAGAGGGTGGGGTTCTAGGGGTGAGAGGGGAAACCAGCAAAGACAGAAAGTAACTAATCAAATTTTAGGGAAGGAAGCAAAAGGACAGTGGCAGACCAAGTGACAACCCAACTACAGTATTGTAAGTCCACAGATCTTCATTGCCCCGTGACTCCAACCAACTCTGTGATCACAAGAATGAGAAGCCAAAGAACATGGTGCTACTACTTCCTCCCAAACCTTAGTGAGACCATCGCGCTTAGGTTGTTGTGAACAGGGCTGGTTTGTTTCCTCTTAGGTACTTTCCATACAGTTTGGGGGATTTCCTAAAGTAAATCAGTGGCCTGAACTGTGGCTACCTGACCCAAGGGAAAAAGATTCCTTCAGTTTTCACAGAGTTGTAGACTGGCAAAAAAGAAAAAAGAAGAAAAAATTGCAAGTTATGCTGTCTCCTTGTAAAAATAAAGCTCTGAATTTAGAAAATAAATATTACTATTTCCTGATCACTCTGTGGTTCACTACTGGATTTTCCTCTAACCAGACCAGAGAGCTTCTCTATGGAGAGTCATTTTCCTTCTTTTCACTTACCCCTGATACTGCTCTCACAGGAAATTTGAAGAAGTGGAAGCAGATCCTTGCACTGTGTGTGAGACAGGGGCAGAATCATAGAATTGGCAATGGCACCCATTAAGTCGCCACCTCTCCTGATCTCACATACCCACCCTAGGTCAGAAAGGTGATTCATAGGAAGTTACAAAACCAGAATCTGTTGAACCCTTTCCCCAGCTTCCCACAAAAATGACATTTTATATAACTGTAATACAATATCAGGAAAATGACTACTGCCCATACTTAGTTGTCAACTTTGCTATATAAACTCATCTGTTTATAAGTATGTATGTGTGCATGTGTGTGTATGTAGTTTGATCTCATATAGAAATTTGCATGACCTCCATGGCCATGACGATATACAGAACTTCTTCACCACCACAGAAGAGCTCTCTCAAGGTACCTATGTAGTAACACCCCCCCCCCACCTTCAAGGTCCTTGTCTCCTGGCAATCATTGATATCTGCCTTGTCACTATAGCTGTCATTTCAAAGATGTTGTATAAGGAATCAGACAGTAGATAATCTTTTGAGACTAACTTTTCTCACTAAGCGTAATATCCATGTTGTCATGTAGGAATGGTTTGTTCCTTTATTATGGAGCTGTTTTTCATGGCCTACATGTACGGAGGTTTGTTTAACCTTTTATCCACTGAAGAACATTTATTATTCCCATTTTTTTTGGCTATTACAAGTAAAGTCGCTCTAAACATTCATGTACATAGTTTCGTGTGAATGTAAGTTTTGATTTCTTTGGAATAAATGCCTAAGAATGCAATTGCCAGGCTATATGCTAATTGTATGTCTAGTCTTATAAGAAACTATCATACCATTGTCTAGAATGCCTGTACAATTTTAGTCTCATCTGTAATGTGTGAGGGGTTCAGTTTCTCTACATCTTAGCCAGTATTTGGTATTGTCACTACTTATTTTATTTGGTCTGATATAAGACAGAGTGATATGTCTTTGTAGTTTGCATTTTTGTTTTGAGTCAGTCTCAGCCTATCAACTCCAAAGGCATGGGCTAGAAATGCCTGAGGGCTCACGTGGGCCTCCACTCTTCTGATGAATCTTCTTCACAGGCACTTCTTGGGCTGGAGCCAGTGTTGAAGCAGACCAGCCCTGATGTTTCTTATCATGATTACAAGATGCACCATAGCAATAACCACCAGGAAATGAAAAACAAGCTTTATTACTCATAGGTCTTGGACACATGGTACACCTAGAGTCACACAACAAGGTGAAAAGACAATGAGAGCATATAAACATAGGGTTCTTCTGCTATTGGAATCGAGGGTGTCACCTAGGGTTTTTCTCGGTTAGTCATCACTGGTAAATCCAAAATATAAGAACAGAAATTAAATTAAATTGAAGCATAGAAGGTGTCACTCTGTTTTTATTTTAGATGGATGTCTGAAATAAATGGATGCCTCAGGAATAAAGTTAAATCTCAGGCACTAACCTGATCATCAAACAAGCTAATTTTCAGGTCCTTACATTATAATTTTTCCAACAGCTAATGATACTGAACATTTTTTCATGTGCTTATTTACTGACAATAGATCCTCTTCAGGATAATGTCTTTTCACATTTTTTGTCCATTTTCTAGTTGGAGTGATTACTACTGGTTGAAAGTTCTTCCTTCCTTCCTTCTTTCCTTCCTTCCCTCTTTCTTTCATTTTTTTCTTTAAATCACAACCTCAGTAAGTGGTTTTTGGTACTTCCCCCTCCCTCCCCCCTCTGGTGCCCCCTCCATTCTCTCAAACCCCGTTCTTTGTTGTTTACTAGTCTGTGCTAAGTCCATTAGTCTCTTTCTTTCCAGTGTTCAGTGTTCTTTCATTGGTAAGGGACTATGTTGTTGGAACCAGGCAAACATTGTTGGTAGTTTTCAGTCTTAAGATTGTGTTGGGCAGCCATTTTATATTTATTTGTGGTCTGTCCATGCTTTCTCGTTGGAGGCTGTCTTCTCCAATCGCATCT
This sequence comes from Uropsilus gracilis, assembly GCA_004024945.1. Lineage (NCBI taxonomy): Eukaryota > Metazoa > Chordata > Mammalia > Eulipotyphla > Talpidae > Uropsilus > Uropsilus gracilis. The sequence goes on along the minus strand of PVHY01004865.1, from coordinate 13,983 downwards.
CTATTGTTTTGTTGCTTTACCTTATGGTAAGTGATTTAAGGAGTCTCACTCCCTGCCAGTGTCGGTGAAGAAGTTTCTCTGTGGATACAGGTATCCATGAGTGGCCATTGTAGATCATCTCCTATGTCTCACTTTGCAGCTCTGAGGTGGGGCTGATGCCCCCAGTTCTTGGCCCTCCTCTCCTCTCCTGTATGTGGTGAGGGGTACTTAGTTCTCCTAAGTCATCTCCAAAATGAAGTCTCGGGTCTTCTAGACCCAGGGAGCATGTAGGTGTACCTTGTGACATTGTGTTTCCATATTTGTTTCTCCTGTCTCACATGCTTTGGTTCTCTTGATTGTCCATTTGCTTTGTCCAGCTCAGGTGTATGGGCTGTATTTTTACCTGGTCCCTCACCCATTCTATGATGGAGTTTGTATTATGTGTGTTCTTCCTCCTCCTGAAAATTAGATGGAATGAGAGTGAAGTAGAAGGGTCATCCGTCCCCCACCACCCGGACACTGGTACCTCCTTGCATAGGGGAGGGGCCCAGGTGGCTGGGCATGCATCCTCCAAGGCCCCTCCTGAGGTCGGGGCTGGGGAAAACATGCCTCAGTTGACCTGGGCTGCAGATGGCTGTCCCATGCAACAATCATTCACTGGTGGATGGGGCTAAAACCCCACCCAGCTCCCCTCCTGGGATCTCCAGGATTTGGAGGGCTTACCCGGGTTTCGTCACCACCTTTGCTCCCTGCTGGGTGTTGCGACCAGTTGCCATGGCTGGCCACAGGGCATGGGAGCCCAGAGACCCCTGCACACCTAGCTCATGCACTCACCCACCTCAGCCTCACCAAGGCGCATCCCTACTGGTCCTCCACTCCCCAGAAATAGGGCAGGAACCACTGCTATCCGTGGGGTGTTGTGACCAGTCACCATGGCTGGCCGTGGGGCATGGGAGACTAGATTCTTCATCCCTACTGCAGGTCTACTGAGGTTGGAGTAAACCCGAGGGGGACCCCCCTGCCCTGAGCTTGTGCCCCAACAGAGGTGCTCAGCCCCACCCCTTGCCCATATAAGTAGAGGCTAGCTTCCCCAGCCTAAGATACCTGAACCTGGAGTCCTCGAGACTCTGAGGTCCTGTTGGTATAAGACTCATCCTTGTCCCCCACCCCCACCGGCTGGCAGGGGTGCACTGGATCTAGCTGAGTTCTTTATATATATATATATATATATATATATATATATATATATATATATATTCTAGATACTAGTGTATGGTTTACAGATAACTTCTCCCAGTCTGTGGCTTGTATTTTCATCTTCTTAACAGTATCTTTTGCAGAGAAAATATTTTAGCTTTGGCGAAATCCAATTTACCAAATATTTCTTTTATGAAATACCAGTCTATTGTTGCAGCTATCACAAATCACCAAAGACAGTGACTTAAAGAATGAATTCATTATCCTACATTTCTGAAGGGAATAGGCTTGCAAGGAATGTCACAGGACTAAAATCAAGGTACTGGCAAGGTTGTATTCTTCCTGGATGCTCCAAGGGAGAATCCATTCATTTCCTTTTCCTGCTTTCAGAGACTCTACACATCCTTTGGTCCATGACTCTCTTCTAGCAAAGGCATCATTCCAATCTTGACTTCTGTTATCAAATCCCTTTCTCTGAGTCTTACTTTCCTGTCTCCCCTTATAAAGACTCTTATTATTTCATTGTGCCAACAAGATGATACAGGATCCTATCTTTTCACTAATCACATATCAAAAGTCTCTTTAGCCATGTAAATGGGATGCAAATTTACAAGTTATGGGCATTATGGCATAGATATGGCATAGAAGGAGGGCATAATTCAGTCTGTTATATAAATCTTCCTTTTGATGTAGAACCATGCACCAACCCTTAGGTCCCCAAAACTCGCATGGATTTTCCTAAAATTTTTCTAGTTTTACATTCTATATTCTAACTCATTTTGAATTAATTTTATATAAAGTGTGAATAATTAATGATATTTTGATAATGTGCAAAGTACATAATGGAAAATGGTGAAAATGGAACCAAATACATACCAAGCAACCAAGATGACTTATCTCCTCCAAGAGTTTTCACTAATAATACTTGATCCAAAGCAGAGGCAGCACACATGTTGTGGTGTAGAATAATATCACAAACAAAGGTTCAAACCTCTTAAATAAAATAAGAACAAATTCAGAATCCCCTTTATAGAATATCCCCCCACTAAGAATAGTTTATCCCAGGAATGCAAATACAGTTAAATATTAGGAAATCAATTTCCATGACACAACAACCAACAAAGAGAAACTACACAATCATCTTAACACATGCTTTAAAAACATAAACTTAAATTTATATTATAAAGTAAAAACATTTTTAAACCTAAGAATGTAAGATACTTTTATAATATCAAAAATGGTGGCTAGCTCAAGTCAATAACCAATGTCATACTCAATGATGAAATCAAACTCTACAGACATTTCCATTAAAATCAGGAACAAACCAAGAAAATGTGCTTCATCAAAATAGTTATTTACTACTATTCCAAATGCTTAAACACAATCAGCTAGGTGAAACACATTATAAAATGTTATAAGATTGCAAGATATGTAACAAGTCATTGGCAGTGGGTAATAAGTTAATTGTGAAACATGATATTTTGAATTTTTATTCCATTAACACATTAATGAGTCAAGCGACAATTCTGACATATTATCTCTCTTAAGAGCACATAACATACCTCAATAAAGCAAAATGGAAATATATGAAAGAATATATGGCAGTAGGCAGAGTGATATATTAAAGGAAAGCATTCTGAGAAGTATAGTTCTGGTACAGCAACTACAGGAACTGATGTTCACTCTAACATCAGAACTTGATTTTGGGGATGGTATCTTCAGGTCTCAGCATAGAAGCATTGCAGCAGTTTCCAGCAAAGTTAACTGAAGGTATTAAAGAGGAAGGCTACAATTCCCAAACAGTTGCTTAATATCAACAAATCTACAATGCTAAGAAACAAAAATCAAGACCTAGCTATAAAGCAGACTTGTTAGATTGAATTGTTAGATTCTCAAAGGTATGCAGCCATAAAGATTTTATTGAAGTAGGAAAACAATAGGTTACTGTTAGAGTTGCTATAGAAATTATCCTGTTCCAAATAGTTACCATGTGTCATTACACATGTCATGGGACAACAAAACTTTCCAGGGAGATAAGTCTGTTTTTAATGCACATGGCAGTCCTGAGAGTAGTAAAAATGTCCTGTTTACTCAAGAAATACTTAGTAGAAAAATATGACATCTTCATTCCAAACTCAAAAACTTGTATTTTTTTCCTTTTTTTAAAGCTGAGATGCAATTCACATATCTTATCATTTGCTCCATTTAAATCAATGTTTTGTTTTGTTTTTTCTGTCATTCACAATGGCTATCATAGGCCAATCCACCAGGGAAAGTACCCTCATGGGCACTTAATGATGCAGCATTTCTGCTTTGTGTTTTATTTCAGATAGTTAATAAGGGTATTTTTTTAAGCACTTGATTTTCTTTCCTTTCCTCTTCATACATTTTCATTATCAGTTTTGGTATTTTTTACAATGTGAGATGAATTTTCAAGAATAAATTATAATGTATTATATTGCAACAATAAGATCTTGTCTACCTTATGACAGTTGAGTGCCTAAACATGGTCCAGGAACCACTAAGTTATTAGTTATTTGAAAACAATATATTTATTTACTTCTAAAATTCAAGAGACAAAACTAAAGCATAAAGCAAGGGAGGGGGAGGTTGGGGGATGGATGGGCACAGGAGATTGAGATGTTGGTTCACGGATGACAGGGTGGTGGGAGAACTTCTGGGTATGCAATGATGTGATATATATATATATATATATATGTGTGTGTGTGTGTGTGTGTGTATGTGTGTGTGTGTGCAATCAATTAAAATTAGAAAAAATATTAAAAGAAATCAAAAGTGAAAACACAAAATAAAATAAAACTCTAGAGAATAAAATGAGAAATTTTTAGAATTCATAAGAGTTCATTCAAGTGGCTAATTATAAGATAATATATGCCAAAATCAATTTTTCTTGTATATACCAATAGTTAGAAAACATATTAGGGAAAATTATCTTCAAAAAATTACTGAGATATGTAAATGAATGGGTAAATTATATCATACTTCAACATGTGCTGCCAGAATTGTGCAGGTCTTATTTCCAAGTTAGATTGAATGGTTAATGCATTTTGAATAAAAATCCTAATAAGGTTTTGTTTGGTGCTTGGGAAAGTTATCCAAAAATTCATCTCAAAGAATAAATAATCAAAAATAGTCAAGTAATTTTTAAAAACTAAGCATGATAAGTAAGAACTAGTACAACTAGAGGATAAAATATATCATAGATATTTAAATATATTATTAAATACTTAATGTTATAAATATTATAAATAAGAATAGAATCAATACAAAGTTGAGGGATTCAATGGATCAGAACAGAGAACTCAGAAACTTTCAATAAATATTGAGAATAGAACAATTGAAGCCTCATAAATAAATGGAAGTGGTAAACTGTTCTATCAATGATACTACAGACAAAATAAACATTTGAGGGTAAGAGCTTAATGTCACCTTATATTGTATGCCTAAATGTATTCTAATGAAAGAAAACTTCATTTAAATTCTCAAACATAAGAAATATTAGAAGAAAATGTAGGGAACTTTGGAAAATGGGCTTAGAAATTCGAGTCTCTACTTGCAGTTCCTTCTTGGTCTATTCCCTTAAGGTAATGTGGAGGGTGTCTCCTAATGTTCTATAATGAATTTTCATTGACCCCGGTACTTTATAGGTAGCAAGACCCAAACTCAATGGCATAACTCTATTGTCTGAGTGTGTAACAAAATCAGTGGCTATGGTTCCTAAGAATTTGTTGAACTAAAAATAATTGAATTGGGTATCTGTACAGGTATCCTTGAAGAGGTTTCTTTCAAGTGCTGCAGACCCAAGGTCACTTCTATCCCATGGCTTTATAACAAGTGTATCAAGAGAAACAGTGGAGAGAGGCTGGAGGGAGAAGAGATGTGGATGGTTCCTTGTTGGAAGGTGGAAGGGGAGAGCTTAGAGAAACTTTCAGACTCATTGTCCCCCAGGTTTAAGAAGCACTGGGCTTCTCTAAGCCTCCACATCAGAAACCACTACAGTGTCGAGACATGATGTCTGAAGAAAAGCTATAACATTTTTTGGGTCTAATATCTTATTCTCAGGATCTGGAGACTTTTCTCATTAACCTCCTTTCCCATTTTTCCCAGTAACTAGAAGAAATTGAGTTTATAAATGGTCTAAGATAGGTAACTGGTGAGTCAGAAAGCAGAGTAGTTACACTGATAGCTGAATAAGGATTCCACTCCTTGACAAACCCAACTATCTGGAGGTAAGCCAGATAACACAGCCCAAAATCATCTGTGTAAATAAGTCCTCCCTGAAAACAAGCAGAGTCTGGGAGATGCCTCACTCTTTATCCCCAAGGTTTCTTACATCATCTGACAGAGAAGTCATCTTAGTACACACTAATTCTAGATGATTTGCAGTTCAGCAAATATATTAGACTGAATTGCTATGTGCCCCGTGTTCCAGCTAAGCAACCCTAATCTTTCCGTATTTTAACAAATGCTTGTGGAGTTCCTACTATGTGACAAACATTGTTCTAGATGTTGGGATTATAACACTGAATAAAACAAAGATCCTGTATTCACAGAGTTTGCATTCTAATTATGGGAGACAGACAGGCAAATTACCAGCACTACTAGTACCACAAAGAAAACTAAAGCCACTGAGGTACATATACACAATGGAATGTTACACATCAATCAAGGAGGACAAACACATGTCATTTGCAGGAACATGGATGGAACTAGAAAGACTCATATTAGCAGAAATAAGTCAAAAAGAAAAAGAGAAATACAGGATGGTCTCACTTATATGATGGCTATAGGGAAAAATAAACGAATAAGAAAAAATAAAAACAACCAATAGAACTGAACAATGGAGCAAGAGAGGAGGAGGGAGAAGAAGGCGGGGGAGGTGAAGAACACGAAAGATCAGGATGGTTACCAGGTGTTAGTGAAGTGAGAAAGCCCTGGAGTACACAATAATGCAATAATGTAATATAAATATAAATATATATATGCAAATTTTTTTAATTTAAATTAAATTTTTAAAAAAGAAAAAAGGACAGGGTTATTAGGGAATGGAGAAAGAAAAAGAGAACCATCTGCATAGTGCCAGGCAGGCAGGAGAGCTGCTTCTCCCCAGCATAGAAATTGTACTGATTCCTTTTTTCTCCTTAATTTATTTGTCTATATATGTGTTTCACATCTTTGTATTCCCTGGGGATCACCCACCACCTTCCCTCCCTGACCACTCCCTCCCATCTCCACCCCCCTCACCCCCCATATATTGATCCCTTTTATGGAATTTTTATGTACATGTCTATGGTCTAAATTGTCAACCAGAATAAACTTTATTTTTTAAAAAACTGTAAACTGAGCAATCATAAATTAGTTTGCATGCATTCTCACCACATGTCCTTGATTTGATATAGACATAAAAATAAATTGATATAGATATAAAAAGAAATATAAAAAAAAGAAGAAAAAACTAAAGCCACTGAAAGATCAATGTATGATGAAGAGTTTTATTTCAGTCAAGGTGATAAAATAAGTCTCTCATTATTTGAACAGAAATTTAAATGAAGTGAGGCAGCCACTCATGGAGGAAGACTATTTCTAGCAGAGGAATCAGTAAAGACAAAAATCCTAAGCGGGAATCTACCTGGCAAGTTCAGGGAACAGTAAGATGCCCTAGTAACTTGTTGAAATGGAGTGAAGAAGGGAAGGATGGACAATGAAATGAAGGGAGCCTAAATCAAGTAGACCCTTGTTGGCCAAAGTGATGGCTTTGCATTTTCTACCATAAGTTAGATAAGGAGTTGTTAAAATAGCTTCAAACTTTTTACTAGGAAAAATTTCAGAGTATATATAAAGCTAGAGAGAATAGTTTGATTAACTTTTATAGAAATCACCTTTAGTTCAACAGTTATCAAGACAGTGTCCCTTGCTTCATCTGTTCTAATTTTTTTCAAAGCTAAAGTATTTAAAACAAATTTCACCCTTATTATATCCAAATGTATGACCATTTTCAATTGACAATAAACTATTATCACACAAAAATATTACCTGTAACTCCTTAGATTCATCTAATACTCAGTCCATACTCAAATTTCCTTCACTACGTTCGAAATGATTTCTTTTATAGTTGTATATGAGGTCTCATAAATTATTTTGATCTAGAGTTTTATCTCTCCTGTCCCACACTTTTTCCCCATTACCATTGATGTCTAGAAGAAACTACATCATCGTCTCATAAGAAGGTTTATAGTTCAGATTTGGCTGTTAGCTTCCTCATGGGGTCATCTAATGTATGTCTTTATCCTTCCTATTTCCTGTTAACTGTAAGTAAGTCAGATGCTTGTTTCAATTTAAGCTCAACTTTGTCAGTAAGACTACTTTATATTGTAGGTAGTTATATATTTCTTTATATAGTTATAAGTAGGTATTTCACATTTGGGGTTATCCCCAATTAAGCTTATAAGGTTGATAAGAAGAGGTGGTGAAAGCTTGATCTTTTCATTGTAACATTCTACATTAACCTTACACCTCATGATCTTAGCAGCCAACTTTGTTCTCACATGACACAATTGTTTCATCAGTACAACAATGTTTTTCTATTTCTATTTTCTCCATACTTATTAGCCCACCAACTCCATTCCCTCAAACTTGTTCCTTCATTCTCCTGAAAGTAACTTTTTATTTGTTATAATTTTTCCTTTGAGAGTTCTTTTGCAATTAATCTGTATGTATACATTTATATGTATGTTTTCTCTATTTCCCCCTTGCATTAATGGTAGCATTACTGTATGTGACATTCTGTTTCCTGGCTAATTATTGTCTGAAACACACTCCATATCAGTGTCTGGAAATGTTCTGCACCAGAGAAAGATCTCCATCATTGAGATCTTCTTCATTGGTTTTCATTGGTTTTCAGTAGGGAAATGGCAAAAACTGACAGAATTTAGAGAAATTCCTTTAGCTGCCTTTGAGACACAGAATATAAAATGACAAATCCCAAAGTAGGGAGATCACTAAGAGGGCAACAAACTAGAAATGGAGGAATCTGTGCCTCTTGACTTGCCTGAGTATAGATTTCACAGCAGATCAGATATCTCCTTGCAACATCTTTAGCTTATTTAAGTTACACTTTCTTTTGGATCTCTGCCATAGCTAATGAACTTACATTTGAGTACAAACAATACTAGTTCTAGGTATGCTCTGATTATTATGATTGGAAGTCAAGACAACTAGTTTCTTCTGTGGATAGCATTGGTCATGTGACCTTAAACCAAGAAGAGGTAAGAGGGTGTTCCAGGAAGAGGGACCATCTTGAGTGAGGTTTCAGAGACTGTATATTATGATCTTTATCTCATAAACTTAGAATGCCCCCAGAAAGTGACAAGTACAAAGGGAATTTTCCAAAGATGAAGTGACTATAGTATAGAAGGGAATAGAAAGCAGAGGTCACAAAATAAGAACAAGAATGCAGACCTAGGCTCTGTTTTTACTAAGTATGACAGTCACAGATGATCCAAGGTAACTTATTTCCTCAAACATAAGTTGTCGTTTTCATGACAAATATTACTATAAACTCTCTGGCTCTGCTTGTTGCTAATTCTACTTCAACCACTCTGTCCTGCTTGTTGTTCCTTGAATAAATTTCTTAAACAAGTATGATCCTGCCTTATAACCTTTATACCTGTTAATTCTGTCTAGAATGGCTCTTCCCCTAAATATCTACATGTTTTCCCCTACTTATCAACCTCATTATTCCAATTTATTTCAGTTCACAGAATGTTTCATCACTTGGCAATATATTTTATATTTCTTTGTCATAAGGACAGGAACTTTATTTAGTTTAGTTCTGTAACCTCAGGACTTAGAACAAAGTATGAAATAGAGTCAGCACACAAATGTTTATTGAATGAAATAATGTGATACAGACTATATTTCACTTAAATATTTCTATTCGCATTTTACTTCTAGGAGTCTTAACTAGAGACAATATGAAGCAGCAGTGGTAAGGCTAGGAGGACTAGTTTAGAGACAAAAATTTACAGGAGGAGCTAAAAGATTTAGCTAAACCCCATTTACAGGCTAGAAAGCACTTATACTAACTTCTGTGGATCACTAAGCTTTCTTAAAATTTTACATCCTTATCTTTCCCCTAAAGTTAAGAGTAATTTTTAAGAACAAAAAATGTTTAACTTATGGAATAAAATATGGAGAAATGTTTTACATTTTTCTTTACAACTTCAGCGTAGGAAAACATTTATTAAATAACATACAAAAAATACATACCTTGAAGGAGATGATTAATCAATTCAATCACAATAAGATAATTCACTTTCAAATATCTCTAAAGAAAATTAAAGCTAATCTACAAACTAAGAGAAAGAACTTTCTTTCAATAAATATTATTGGGCATCTGCTATGTGCAGGCACTCTTAATGACCCTTAGAATACATCAGGAAACATGGTTCTTCTATGATTCTCATCTGTCCATTCATACAATAGATTTAGCAAGTGTCAAGTACACATCTAAACACTAAGAATAATAGTCATAAGCAGATGTGGACCCAGTTCAGGACACACAGGAACCGACCATTTGCTGATGGCTTACAGTGAACTTCAGGAAGTTCTTTTAACCTCCATCTAAGTCACCATTACCTCATGCGCAGATGTGGGCCACTCTCTAGGCAATGTTGATATGTAGATATCTGTTCTTCATTGTCAAGTACTCAGATACTCCCAGGTAGCTCCCTTGACTCCTGGCTAAGAAACCAGCAAATGGGGGAGCAGATGCAGGCCCCATTCTGAGCCATGCACCAAGCCATCCTCCAGTGGTACTCCTCATCAATCCTGCACACCTGGAGAACAAATGCACATCCCAGTCTGGATCACACAGGGTCTTCACCAACATTAACAACCCTCAGTCATCTCTTGGTAAACACCTCTAACCTCAAACAACTCATCAGAACTACAGGATCCAGAATAAGCCCCAGTACAGACCATACAGGACTCTGCCCAACAACAACAACCCCAACTTCTCTTTGTTGTGGAGCACAGTGTGGGAGGAGTAGAGACACACCTAGCAGAGGCAAAATCAACTGCTGATTTTCTTTAAAATCAAATTCTGAAGAAAATAGGAAAGAAAGAATTCTACAATGAAGAACAACAGAAGACTATAGGGGAATATGCCACCATATACAAAAACATATCTCTAGAACCCAAACACAAAGATATGGAATATCTGTTCTTCTTACCAGATACAGAGTTCAACCTTGCCATTATAAAACAAATAGAGGAACTCAAAGTAGATGCAGAAAAGAGCATCAAGAATACACAAGAAATCTCAGGACAATGATTGAATGGTCTCAGAAACAAAATCAACAAACACAAGATTGAAAATGATATTCTACATGGAATTACAAATGAAAAAAGGATGGAAAGAAGAAATGAAAAATATCAGTGGAAGCTACAAAAGTAGAACAAGCCAAATGGAAGACTGAATCAGAATTTACAAAGAGGCAAGAAGGAAAAAGAAAAAAAATGAAGCAATATAAATGAAGAGAAATTTCATGCACTATCCATTACCAGAAAGAGAGGGGGGAAGAGAGACAAAAAGCAACAGAGAACATATTTGTAGAAATAAGAAAATTTTCCAAACATGAAAAGGAAATTAATTTCTGACTCTAGAAAGCTAGAACATTAGGGTACAGTGTACCCGAAACAAAATGAAACCAACACCAAAACAGATAGTGACAAAAGTTCCAAGATCTCAAGACAAAGAAAGAATATTGAAGTTCGAGAGGAGAAGCAAATGACCTACAAAAGCACACAGATTAAACTAACATAAGACTTTTCAGAAAAAGCACTGTAGGCAAGGAAAGAATGGAAAGACATGAATGAGATACTTAAAGGTAACAACTGTCAAACAAGAATATTACATCCTGTAAGTATCTTCTTTAGATATAAGAGGGAAATAAAGGTTTCTAAAAAAAAAAACTGAAGGAGATTGCAAAAACTAGAGCTTCCTTCCAAGAATTATTGAAAGAAATTCTCTAGTATTTACACAGAAGGAAATGAAAAAAGAAATAGAGACAAACATAAAACTAAAGACAAAATATCAGCAACAGATTTTCATGCATCAATAACTCTAAATATTAATGGACTAAAATAACCAAATAAAAGATACAGAGTAGCCGGGCACAGTGATGCATGCCTTTAATCACAGCCTATGAAGTGAGGCCAAGACTAGGAATTGCTTGAGTAGGCAGGTTAAAGCACCGCCTGGGGCAACATAGCAACCTAGTCTCAAAAAATAGCTGAGTGTGGTGGCACACATTTGTAATCCCAGCTACCTGAGAAGCTGAGGCTCACTTGAGTCCATGGTACCCCAGGCAATGTGAGCCTGCAGTTCCTTGAGCAAAATAGTGAGACCTAGTGAAAGGAAAGAAGGAAGGAAGGAAGGAAGGAAGGAAGGAAGGAAGGAAGGAAGGAAGGAAGGAAGGAACGAAGGAACGAAGGAAGGAACGAAGGAAGGAACGAAGGAAAGAAGGAAGGAAGGAAGGAAGGACAAAAGAGAGAAACAAAGAAACAAAGAGAGAAAGAAAGAGAAAGAAAGAAAGAAAGAAAGAAAGAAAGAAAGAAAGAAAGAAAGAAAGAAAGAAAGAAAGAAAGAAAGAAAGAAAGAAAGAAAGAAAGAAAGAGTATCTAGTTGGATTAGGAAATAGAATCCAACCTTCTGCAGTCTACAAGAGACATAACTGATCTCCAAAGATAAATGTATATTCACGAAAAAAAGATGGAAAACAATTATACAGGCAAATGAAATCTAAAGAAATGTTAAGCCCCCATACTAATATCAAATAAAATATATTTCCAGTTAAAATAAGGTAACTAGAGACAAGGATGGATACAACATAATGATTAAAAAAACAATACATCGAGTTGGGCATGGTGGTGCGGGACTATAATCCCAGCTACTTGGGAGGCTGAAGCTGGAATTACTTGAGTCCATAGGTTCAAGGTTACCCCAGGCAACATAGCGAGACCTAATCTCAAAAAAGAAGCCTGGCATTCTGGGGCACACTTGTAATCCCAGCTACCTGGGAGACTGAGGCTAGGGATTAATTGAGTCCATGGGTTTGGGAATACCCTGGGCAACATACCAAAACCTAGTCTCTTAAAAAAAAAAGTAAACAATACATCAGGAGGACCTCAATATATAATCACCAAATGAAGAGCATCAAAAAATACTGAGCAGCTACCAATTAAATCAGAAAACAAACACTGCGGAAAAACACATTTGTGGTAGGAGAATTCAAAGCCCCACTCTTACCAATGAACAAATTAATGGAAAAAAATGATTAAGTGTCTAAGAACTTCAAACAAAGAATTAGGCTAAATGGACTGAATAGACATGTATAAGAAACTGCACCCTACAAAAATTGAATATACAGTATTTTCAAGTTCATGTGGGCATTCTCCATGATTGATGACATATTGGGCTATAAGACAAATATCTATAAACTCATGAAGATTGAAATGATACCAAATATCTGATCAGATCATAAACTATTCAAATTAGAAATCAACTACAAAAATAAAGTAGGGAAAGCTTCTAATAAATGGAGACTGAACAACACACTACTAAAAGACCACTGATCAATAAGAAATCAAAGAAGAAATAAACAAAATCTTGAGACAAATGACAAGGACACAACTGTCTAGAACATACACAATACAGTAAAAGTAGAACTAAGACTGAAATATATGGCAAGACAGGCCCACATCAACAAACAAGAAAGAATACAAATTTTTTTTTAAGAATACAAATTAATAACTTTGTCTCTCACCTCAAGGAACTAGAAAGAAAAAAAACAAACAAATCCAAAAGTCAATAGGAGGAAGGAAATAATGAAAATCAAAGCACAAGCAAATGAAATAGAAATAAAAAGGGGAGCTTAACAGCACCCACCCCAAAGCCCAGAGAGTGGGCTGAGGCTCTCGCGGGCAAAAGCGTCACCTGCAAAGGGAACTCTGACCCTGCTGAGAGGAGCAGCTAGCCCACGAGCACCTGGAGGAGGAGGTCACGCAAGACAGGTGAGGATACCCTACTGAGAGCAGCCTTTGGCGTCTCCCGGTTGTCACGAAAACAGCCTAGGAGGCAGGACAGAGTTGCAATTTGCATCTGTATGGACTCTGGCTATTCAGCCTAACTTTAGCTCAGACTGAGTTGGTAAAGGGGGTTGGGGCGGAGCTCACCTGTAGCTTAACAGTGCCCACCGCAAAGCCCAAAAGGGCCAGCGCTGCTATGCGGCACCAGCGCAAACTCAGAAAACAAGGACATTCACTACCAAAAGCACATAGGCAGCATTAAATACAACTATATAGGCTTCAACATGCCTACTACTAGAGCAGTAGTCACCCAATACGTAGAGCAGATCCGAAAGGAAAACACAGGAAAAAGGAAGAACACAAATGCTCAAGCAAGCCCTAAGAAAAATAACTCAACATCTAAGGATAAACAATTTGAAAAAACCAACATGGATGACATCGAAGAAATGCTCCATATGTCAGACAAAGAATTCAGAATCAACATGATAAAAGCACTGAAAGAGGCCAAGGAAGAGGGGGAACAAAGGGAAAGCAAAAGAATAGAAGCTCTCAATGAATTAAGAGAAGTAGTAGAAAAATATAAAAAAGAATGCAGCAAAATGAACAATATCATCAACGAACAGAAAAACAAAATTGAAACCCTAAATAAGAAACTGCAGGAGATGCAAGGCATAAGAGGAACAACAGAAGAACTCA